>PVJS01012212.1:0-44309 GCA_004027185.1 Glis glis | reverse complement strand
TTCTTTGTATATCCTAGATATTAGACCTCTGTCAGAGGGATAGCTTGCAAAGATCTTTTCCCATTCTGTAGGCTTTCTCTTTAAGCTCTTGATGGTTTCCTTTGATGAGCAGAAGCTTTGTAGTTTAATGCTATCCCACTTATTAATTCTTGTTTTAATTTCCTGTGCTTTGGAGGTCTTGTTGAGGAAGTTTCTACCTATGCCTATATGGTGGAGTGTTGGACCTAATGGCTTCTTCTAATAATTTCACAGTCTCTGGTCTAACTTCCAGGTCTTTGATCCATCTCGAGTTGACTCTTGTGCAGGGTGAGAGGTAAGGATTCAGCTCCATTTTTCTACAGGTAGATAACCAGTTTTCCCAGCACCATTTGTTGAAAAGACTGTCCTTTCTCCAACGTATATGTTTGGCACCTTTGTCAAAAATCAATTGGCTATAAGTTTGTGGATTTGTTTCTGTATCTTCTATTCTATTCTACTGGTCTATGTGTCTGTTTTTGTGCCAATACCATGCTGATTTTATTACTATAGCTCTGTAGTATAATTTGAAGTCAGGAATTGTGATGCCTCCTGCATGGTTCTTATTGCTGAGAATTGCTTTGGCTATTCTGGGTCTTTTGTTTCTCCATACGAAATTAATGACTGATTTTTCTAGCTCTGCGAAAAATGATGTTGGTATTTTGATAGGGATTGCATTGACTCTGTAGATCATTTTTGGCAGGATGGCCATTTTGAAAATATTCCTTCTGCCTATCCAAGAGCAGGGGAGATCTTTCCATCTTGTAAGATCTTCTTCAATTTCTTTCTTCAGTGTTCTATAGTTTTCATTCTATCCTCTTTAAAGCTGCGAATAGAATTAGTTGAACATGACATCCCCGCTTAGAGATCTCATCATTAGCTCCTTGTTAGGTTATGTTGCTTTATGTATTCAGCTGCCTGCCTGAGATTCCAGATTGCACAGGGCATGAGGTGTGCTGCTTCTGTCTCAGACACCCTGGGCTCCCGTAGTTTTGCCTACAGATGGCTGGGCATCAGGCAGAGTGAAGCATTCATTATAGCCTTCTCATTTATTGCCCTCTGCCTGTGCTTCTCAAAAATGTTCTTTAAAAAATTTTTATTGGTGCATTATAATTATACTTCATAGTGAAATTCAAAGTGATATATCCATAAACACACACAGCATCTCTTGGTGTGTTTCCCTCATACCTCCTTTCCACTCCCCTCCTGGTACATGCTAGTGAGATTGGTAATGATACATTCATATATAAAACATCAGTAGACTAGTGGAAGGAGAAGGGATGGGAAAAAGGAGACTTGAGGAAGCAATAAGAATTGTTTTTAACTACTAGTGAATAAGGAACAGGCATCTTCTGATTTGAGAACCTTGTTCAGAAAATTTTTTAAAAATTTCAAGGAAAAAATAATTTTGAGGAAAACACATATACAATTTTATAGTAAGAACCCGCCCTCAAAAAAAAACCAACCTGATAACTTGTTTACCTAACTTTTTACTGTTTCCAAAAATCAAGCTGGGCATGGTGGCACATGCCTGTAATCCCAGTACTTGGGAGGCTGAGACAGGAGGATCACAGGTTTAATGCCAGCCTCAGCAACTTAGTGAGACCCTGTTTCAAACTAAAAAATAAAAAGGGCTGGGGGGGTGTAGCTTGAAGTTAGAATTCCTCTGGGTTCGATCCCCAGTACTCCCCCCTCCCCCACAAAATCAGGTTCAGCCACAATAATTAAAGATCTAGCCATAGCGGTACCATTTACAAGATAGTCCAGCACCATCTGGCAGGAGGCCTGGCTCATCATCATCAGTTGGTGATGTGGGTGAAGGAATGAATGAGTTATCCACAGACTCTGAAGGCCATTACAGAGGAGCAGGTCCACCCTGGCTTGTGTAGTGCAGCCATGATTTTAATAATGCAGCCCTTAAAGGAGCCTGGTTAGAAAGGCCCGCCCCTCCGTATGTATGTTATGGTGTGTGTTTAAAAGAAAAGAAATAAGACAAAGACACAAGGTACTTTCTAATTACACCATGTGTTTATTATAGATTTCTTTATACAGTATATCAGCTATAGATACATTGATGTATGACAACATATACACACAAGAAGATGTTGAAGTTCATAGGTTTCCATGGGTTTCAGTGAATCTTGATCTTTTTTCAGGCTGTCTTCTACAGGCTTCTAGTTTTTTGTTGTTGATCATTTGTTTGTTTTGAAAAGAAGGACCCTAGTCCTCTGGTTTTACCAAATGAGTATAGCACTAGAGACAGTCACCTGCCACCAGCCTCCCCACTTCCTCTCTCGGCCACACAGAGAAGTATGACATTACCATTGCTGACCATACGTCAGTGCATTTAGAAATGTGTTACACCCTTAAAATTTTCAAACTAGATATTCTACTGAATGTCTTCTTGGCCATTGCTGTGGACAATTTGGCTGATGCTGAAAGTCTGAACACTGCCCAGAAAGAGGAAGCTGAAGAAAAGGAGAGGAAGAAGATTGCCAGGTAACCCCATTCTTACCCGAGGTATCTGCCCAGGGATTTGTGAGGAACCCAGTTGCCTGGGAGGCATGGTGGACTCATGCGTGTCTCTCAGGAGCTGCAGCTTCATTTTGCTTCTTTGCCATTATAGTGGGTGGCCATGTGGGGCATACCAAAGAGAAGGGAATCTTGGGCAGAAGCCAGGCCCTTGGCTCTTATCCTCAGAGTTGAGAATGGGAGTCATGCATCCCCTTGCTTAAAGAATCACTGCAGTTAATTTTGGCATCATAAAATAAATGATGCATTCAGTGCTGATTAGCTCCTGGATGCGAATTTTATTAAGATGATCTGTGTAGTGACACCTTTGCATTACATGACCGGGAAGCTCTGGGTTTGGGTTGTGCTAGGCTTTTGCCGTTAGTGTTGTTTACAATTAAGTTCTGTCCTTCGTTGGGGCATGGTTGATTCAGGCTCCTGATTAGCATTTTTATACATAGTAATATGGTTATTTGGTTTCTTGCATTCTTTTCCCTATAGAAAGGAGAGCTTAGAAAATAAAAAGAACATCAAACCAGAAGTCAACCAGATAGGCAACAGTGACAATAAGGTATTTGTTTTAAAGTAATTTCTGTTTTGTTTCGAAGTAATTCTGTTGATTGGTGGCTCCATAAATGTGCCACTTACACTGTGAAAGTGTCATTTGTGTAATATTTTGGTGTGAAAAGAAGAGAATACCATATAAATGCTGGCTTCCTGGGGGGTTCTGATTGAATTTAGGCAGGGAGCTGGCCGTTAACCAACATTTCACGAGAACCAAGACAATAACTGTTTGACCCCTGTTTTTTCTTTGTTGGAATTGTGTGGTCAGATGTGACCTGTGGTCAAGATCGTGTTAGCAGCCAGGTATGATTGTGCACACCTGTAATCCTAGTACTTTGGAGGCTGAGACAGGAGGATCGTAGGTGTGAGGCCAGCCTCAAGACCTTCAGCAACTTAGCAAGACCTTGTTTCAAAATAAAAAAAAGGGCTGGGGATATAGCTCAGAGGTAGAACACTCCTGAATTCAATCCCCAGTACACACACACACACACACACACACACACACACACTCATGTTAGCGTCTTCAGAGTGGGTATTAAAATCAGGGATTTTTAGTAGATGTCTGTTCCCAGAAGTAATCCCAGAATTAAGTGGTCAGGAGTGGCGGGGAGGGAGTGTCTCAGAGCTACATTGTCAAAGTTCATCCCACTTTTTTTTTTTTTTTTGCAGTACCGGGATTTAACCCCGGGGTGTTCTACCTCCGAGCTACATCCCCCAGCCCTATTTTTTATACTTTATTTTGAAACTGGGTCTCATGAAGTTGCAGAGGGCCTCACTAAGTAGCTGAGGCTGGCTGCGAACCCAAATCCTCCCGTCTCCGCCTCCCAAGTACTGGGATTACAAGCGTGCGCCACCACGCCCAGCTCATCCCATTTATGACAGCTCTGGATGTTTTATTCATTTGTTCATTTGCTTGTTGAGCTGGTAAATACTTAGTGGTGATAGTGTGTCAGACACTGGGGGTTTAGGAATGAAGAAGACCAACAAGGTCCCTGCCCCCATGGAGCTCACAGTTCCGTGGGGAGACAGGACTCTAAATGTGGTTATAATATACTGTGTGCGAGCGCACTGGGATAGTAGCAGGACAGAGCCTTGGGTGGTGCCCGCTGACCATGACTGGGTCGCAGTTACAGCTCTCATCACCCTGCAGGCCTTCTGTCTGACGCAGTCACCATCTGGCTGTCCCTGCACTCAATGCACAGACACATACTTGGGAGGGAAATTCCTCCTCTGTGCTGAATGGCAGAGTTGGCCCTTCACTTTAGTCCTCTAAAGTACATGTAAGTCAGTTTCCTCTCCTTCCAAGGTGTCTCTGTCATTCTAGGTTACAATTGATGACTATCGAGAGGAAGATGAAGACAAGGACCCTTATCCGCCTTGCGATGTGCCAGGTATAGTTGTGCAGGCCAGAGGCAGGCTCTGAGCTCATGAGCGATATGGCTTTGCTTACCCTGTGACTTGCTGCTGAGTCTGTGGTTGCCTGGCCCAGCTGGGGTCACACTCGCCTGCTGAGGCCACCAAGGCTATGGGTCCAGTTGCCTTGTGGACCAGCCAGCTCCACATTTTTCCATGGTTACAGGCAGTATATATAACTCATATTCCAGGTGGTGGAAAGAGAGAGTATGGCTGGGTCAGAATAGGTCCAACTTTTGCTGGGAAAACTCTCTAGGAGACTAGTTGTAAACACTCACTGACTATTTTGCATTTGACTGATGCCTTTATTGGCTGATCAAGATGGAACTGTGGAGTCAGGAGCCCAGCATCTGCTTGTTTGTGACGTGAAGTTCCACATACAGCTTTTCAGACTGAAGCTGAGCCAAGAAGGTTCCTGGGGAAACAGCCAGTGCCCAGAGGATAGCAGTGAGAATGCCACCACTGCCACCTTTATCTATAGTCAGATTGTACCCTGGAGGGAACCTCGTTCACACATTTCTGGTGAAATGTTAACCAACATTTCACCAGAGAATGAGATGATAGCTGTTTGACCAGTTTGACCCCTTGTGTTTTCTTTGTTGGAATTGTGTGGTTAGGGACCCATCCCAGTCCCTACACTTAGTGAGAATTCTGAAGGAGCAGGAGGGTTTTGATTGGTGTAAGCAGGTAGATGTTAGAGTTGAAGCCACATTTTAATGTGAAATTGAGGACAGTAATTCAACCCCAAATGTCATCTTTATTTCATGCCTGTAAAAAGTGTTTCATTTAAAGTAGGTGAAGAAGAAGAGGAGGAGGAGGAGGATGAACCTGAGGTTCCTGCTGGCCCCCGTCCTCGCAGAATCTCGGAGTTGAACATGAAGGAGAAAATTGCCCCCATCCCTGAAGGGAGTGCTTTCTTCATTCTTAGCAAGACCAACCCGTAAATACCCCCTGTTCTTGTTCCATCACTGAGGCCTCTCTGCAAAGACCCTACAGGTTGAGGGTGGCTGGGGTGGGGTAAGGGAAAGTGTTTCTGGAGCTGAGTGTCCTAAGTCCCCTTAGTCCTCTCCTGCTCTATTTCTGTCTTTGCTGTCTGTTCATCTCTCCCTAACCTTCTTATTCCTGTGGAGGTGCGATCAGATCCTAGGAGGAACATGTAGATTTTCCTCCCTCCATACACCTGGTTTAGGAACAGCAATGGGGAAATGTGCGTTCCCCAAGATATGCCAGTTAGAGCCCACTGCGATGGTGTCCTGCGTGCCGGTCACCCCTGGGATCCTTTCTTAATGGGTGGTTCTTGTCTGAAGATGCATCATGGGATGAGAATTTTGTCATCAGTTTCTGCAGATCATCTTCACCCTCAGATTGTGGTTAGGTGATCTTTTTTCCTTTTGAGTTTTATGTCAAAGTGATATTGCACAATGGTATTTTATAGGTTGTAACTATTCAACTCAGCTTAGTGATACTCTGCTTAAAATAGCATTTCTCATATTAAAATGATAAGGTGCTCACCAGGAACATGGTAATGACTCACATGTACTATAAGAGGAAGAACTTTATTTACTAGCTGGTTTCTAGGTTTTAATCATCTGGGATTAAGTGAACTCCCAGAGGGAATAGGTGGCTCCTGGAAAGGTTTCTTGGCTGTCATAGAGGACTGCTGTATAATTCACAGGCTCTAGGGAGACACAGGTGGGAAGTAAGGCATGCTGGAGTCCTTGAGACATGAAGATTTGGTGATTGTTTTTACAGCTCATAACTGTTTGGATATCCTTAAAAAAATTATTGCACCGATGTTACTGACACCTATAGCTCACTGCATATACATATGTTGAAGGAATGGGTTGATCTTCTCCAAAAGTCATGAGCATACCCTGCCTTGCAGAGTCTTCCCCAGACTCAGCTGCTAACAACTTGTAAGCCCTGCAGGGGATACATCCTGCACTGAGCAGCCCCAAAGTAAGGGGGCACCTTCATAGAAAGTTGACTCCAATTTAAAAAATGAAAAACCATTTCACATGAAAGCCTATCTATATTCTATAGGCAAAAACAAAACAACATCAAAAATCTCTTTAAATTATAAAGTCAAATATCAAGGGTAAAGAATAGTTCGTTGCAAACTAGCCCTGTGATACCTCAAGGGTAGCAAGAGAGGTTCTGGGGACCCAGAGAGTCACTTTTGGAGCCCAGAGTCTGGGATACTAGACGCAGCTGCCCTCCTTTGCTTCATAGGAGCACAGGACTCATTGGTAATCCATCACATGGTGCAAAAAAATCCTTATGTGTTAGCGAATGGGTATAACTTTCACTTCACTTTTTTAAGGACTTCTTGTTGTGGGTTAACTCTAAAGTTAAAAACAAACATTTATGACAAAAGCTGCAGACAGCAGGAAATTTCACCAGGTCTGGCTTACTACAGGTCATATTTTAATACAGCCCCACTGCAGTACAAGAAAGAAATTTGTCTCACTCTTTGTGTTAAAATTAAAACTTTAGACAAATTAAATTTGACAGAGTTTAATTGAGCAAAGAATGATCCACAAATCAAGCAGCCCTAAGAACCAGATGAGGTTCAGAGAGCTGGACTCTACAATGAGGGCAGCAGCATTGATGGACAGAACATGGAAGTGAGAGGAAGAGAAAGCTAGTGGGTTATAGCTCGTCTTGCACTTTAACATGGTCTGATCAGCTGGCACCTGTGAGTGGCTGCAGCTTGGCTGCTGTGTTTGGCTGTTTGTTACAGAAGAATACTTCTAAGTTAGTCCTTCAGTTAGTTTGTGTCCTGTTAGGTTGTAGTTCTTTATATAGGGACTCGCAATACGGAGGCATGGTAGGGACAAATTTAGTTTAATTGGACAGTGACTTTTCTAAGGTAGGGATGAAAAGTGATCAGTCTTCATTATTGTAGTGGAAAAAAGACCTGGATTGGAAATCTGCCCCTTGTCCGTACTGGTCATGTCACTTTTGAGTTGTTTTATATCCTGAAGCCTCAGTTTCCCCATCTTTTGAATGGCAGTAATCCCCACTTCTAAAGATTCAATGAAATGGTCTCTGGCACTCCCAGCACAGAGCCAGTCGCCCCACATGCCCACAGGGGCTGCTGGTGCTGGGCCTTGTGGGTTAAATGGTCAGGTCCCTCTGGTCCCCCTGGGCAGGGGCAGGGGCGGCCTAGCAGACAGCTGTTCTCAGCCTGATCTCTCACTGCAGGGCCCCCTACCCCTGAGGCCCCTGCATGCTCAGGCCCTTGTCTGGGCCTGCATCCATGCAGCAGCTTTTCCCCCACAGGATCCGCGTGGGCTGCCATAAGCTCATCAACCACCACATCTTCACCAACCTCATCCTCGTCTTCATCATGCTGAGCAGCGCCGCCCTTGCCGCTGAGGACCCCATCCGCAGCCACTCCTTCCGGAACACTGTAAGCCTCTGAGAGAGGAGAGGTGGGTGGGGCTCCCTCTGGGGCCAGCACTGGCCTCTCAGAGAGAGGCAAAAGCTAGGATAGGCCTCTGGTTCATCTGGAAATATTCACAATTCCAGTTTGTGGGTGCCAGAGTTTTTGTTTTATCTGGGTAAATCTGAATGGAATCATTTCTTTCCAACTTCATTTAAAATCCTCTGTAGAGCTGGGCGTGGTGGTGCACGCTTGTAATCCCAGTATTAGGGAAGCCGAGACCAGAGGATCCGGGTTCTCAGCCAGCCTCAGATACTTAGTGAGACCCTCTGCAACTTAGTGAGACCCTGTTTCAAAATAAAGAATAAAAAATAGGGCTGAGGGTGTAGCTCGGAGGTAGAATGTCCCTGGGTTCAACCCCCAGTACCACACAAAAAAAATTCTCTGTAGTAACTTATAATATATTCAGGGACTCCATTTCTCCTCTTTCCTTCTCGCTATTGATATTTTAATCCCTCTTTCCTCTACCCCATCAGATTCACAAGCACATCTATTCTGAAATTTAGGACAAGTGGGAGTAGAGAGTAGGGAGAAGATGAGATTTAGCCAGGTGCACCACAGCCCAAGAGCTCTTATTTAGAGTTAGTGAAGAAAATTTGTATCTTGTGTGGACTTAAATACGTGAAGCTGCTTGGGTCCATTACTGAGGAGAAATACAAGTCAGGGAGAGAATGGGGAACCAAGTTGAGGCTCTGGTAATGAGGAGGAATTTGAGGCTTTGGTGTGGTGGGGAGGTGATTATGCTAAAAAAAATAAGTAGAAAAAACAAGTTTTCTATTATTCTTCAGTTTCCTAACTTAAGGATAGTGCCCTCTGACATATCTGTATCATAACTTAGTTCTTGCTTCAGCAGCCCCTTCTTAGCAGTTCAGCTAATTCAGCATGACGACACTCCACAGGCAGCACGGCTTCAGAGAACCAGCAGCCTGTGGACCATCAGGCCTGGATGCTGAAATGAATTTCTGGTTATTACCAAGAAACCTCCCAGAGAGGGGCTAGTAATGTGCAAGACCATCAGGTGTCGCTGCTTCTCTCTCTCTGTGTCCGATTGTTAGAGATTGTAGGATTAAGACCCATCAGCAGATCAGTGCTCCCAGCTTTCTCTCATGACAACGAGGCCCTCATGCTGTTTCTCCCTAGCTCCACTGCCTGGCTAGCTAAATCTATTGGAATGATAAAAATGCACTCTGATATTCATATTCAGTGAAGACCTCTTTGTTATTGAGTTCCATTATAAAAATGAGGCACAAAAGGGGAAAGGTGTTTGGGAAAAAAAAATCATTTTAAGACAGACTAGGTCCAGAGCAGTCTAGAATACATATTGACAAGGAGTTAACTTACACTGGGGCTTTGTATTTCTATTATTATTATTATTATTATTATTATTATTATTATTATCTCTTCTCCATGAGTTTATTGCCTTGCTGCTTTTCCCAAAACTGTTGTTAATTCTTTTTTTTAATAGTTGTTCTTGTGTGTATGTGTATTGCTTTTAAACACTGGAGTGGTTTGTTTTATTTTAACCTTAGCTAAATTCTTAATGAAAAAGAAAATGAAAACTGAGTGAAGAAAGAACAACTTAAATCTAAGAATTTAGACTGGCCCCGAGGGTGCCAGGTTCCTCCTCCCCTTACTGTAAAGGAACAGCAGGTGCTCCCCTGAGGTGGCTCCTGGACCTGAGACAGCACAGCCCTGTGGCTCTCAAGGCACCCGACACCCTCCTCCTCGCTCAGCAATGCCTGGGATGGGCTGAGCACCTGAGCAGGTGACCCTGCCCTATTCCCAGGATGCACGTCTCTTAAATAAAAAGAGCAGGTCTGGGTATTCTCCACAGTCCTTCCAACGCTGATATCTTCAGACATCAAAACCATAGAGCACAGTTGCCATGAAGATCAGCAGCCAACGCTGTCATGCCTATTGGTAGAGTCTTGGCTGCCATCTTTGTGGTTGAGGATGTGATGTTGTGACCAATAGTTCCCCGTGAGTGGCTACTCATCTTGCTACTGACCCACTTGCTCTGTCTCTGAGCCCCCATGGCTTTGAGGGGAAACAGGGACCCCAGAAGGGGCTAACAGGACTCTGTTGGTTAATAGAAGGTATTTTCAGAAATGCTGATAGAGCAGACTGGACTAAAAATTCAAAGGCCAAGTCAATCTGTCCTTTGAGTGGGCCTAGCAAGGGAAAACATCAGCCTTGGGAGAGTGCAGTGTTACATGCAGAGCAACGGGCTAGAGGAAGACAGGAAGTCAAACCGTGCCTTGCAGACAGAGCCAGCCCTGCACAAGTGAGAGTTGCTGGCTCCATATGATGTCATTAGCATCTTTAAATGTTTTAAAATTTTTTATTTGTTGCCATGCTTGGAATCAAGCACCAGGGCCTCACATATGCTAGGCAAGAGCTCTACCACTGAGCTACATCCCCAGTCCTGCCATTAACATCTTTATTTACGTTTCTCTACCAATCTAAAGCTTGCTGGATGGCAACATACTTCACTCAGCTGAAAAGACAGTTAAGAATCCAAAATAGCCAGGTGTGGTGGCACATGCTTGTAATCCCAGCACTTGGGAGGCTGAGACAGGAGGATCACAGGTTTGAGGACAACCTCAGCAAGTAGACAGACTCTCGTCAACCTAACGAGACCCTATTTCAAAATAAAAATAAAAATAGGGCTGGGGGTACAGCTCAGAGGTAGAATGCCTCTGGATTCCATCCCCAGTACCACAAAAATAAATAAATAAATAAATAAATAAATAAATAAATAAATAAATAAATATAAAAATAAAAATCCAAAATGTGTATGGCACGAATTTATTAGGGACCAAAAGTCATTGGTAGATGTAGCACACTGCTGAAGAGAGGTTGTGAATACAGCATTTTTAGAAACCAGTCAGCTCTGGTGCAGGGCAGGAGCAGGGGAAGCCAGTGGACATGTGGAGCTGGAGGAGCTGCTATTGGACTTAGGAGGGCCCTTATGAGCATCCCTGCCCTACCTCCAGAGCACAGGGGCATCCTAGGAGAATGGGTGTCTGGCCACAAGGGGGCTTCTTCCCACGGGCGCGGATCTTGTCTGGATGCCTTGTTCTCATTTCCACGTGTTGTGCCTTGCAGATACTGGGTTACTTTGACTATGCTTTCACAGCCATCTTTACTGTTGAAATCCTGTTAAAGGTAACAGCTTTTTCATTGATCCTTTCTACTCTAAAGCAGCTGTAGCAATAATAGTTGCCATTCTTTGTTTACCTTCCAGATGCTAGGTTATGCAGATTATGTCTTCACTGGTACTTTTGCATTTGAGATCATTTTAAAGGTAACAGGCTACCCAGCAGTGTGTTTAAGGGCCTGCTCCTGTGTGTGAGACACAGGAGAGAAGCGTGAAGTGCTTTTGACTTTTTTTTTTGTCTTCTGTGATCAAGCTAAACTTTTTTCCCCTATAACAAAAAAAAATTTTTTTTCTGTGACCATTCCAACTCGTTTTTACTGTTTCTTTTTAACCTTTGAGTGCATGTAGGAGCTACTTTGGCATCACATTGTAGTTGGAAATTGTATTTTGCTTCTTTAAAAAATCCTCTGAAATGTGTCCACTGATAACAAATGTAGCACAATGATTGAGCTTTCTTCTACCCTTCCTGACATAGAAGTCAAAGGAAATGTGTTTATCCTATGAAGGGAATGTCTCTCTTCTCATTTCTTTGACTGCATTGTGCTTCAGTGGCCTAAAATAGTAACAAACTATTTTCTTGCAACAAGATTTGCAAGATAACTTGGGTTCACCTGTGTTACCATATCTGTTTTAATGGATGGGCGTACATTTACACAGACAAAAGGAGCACCCTCCAGACAGGGCTACCTAAATGTAACTGCCCATGCATGAGCTAACAGTTGCCTTTGCTGCATGTGGGTTGTAGACTGATGTGAGGCTACACCATGTGAGCTCGTTCCCATGTGCTCAGGGGTCCAGAGACCAACAGCAGAGAGCTAAGGACCTCCTGCAGTGGGGCCTGAGGTTCTGGGAGAGTGGCCAATGAGAATCATCAAAGCAACAACCATCTCCTAGCAGGAAGCTGAGAAATGAAGATTTTTAACTACAGTTTTCTTTAAACTATTTTAAAGTTTTTGTGTGTGCGTCTCAAGGAAAAAGTATATATTTTATGTTGGGCTACTGTGAAACTTGGGCTCTTCACAAAATCTATAAATGAAACCTCAACTAACGTGGCCAGGAAGGGGCCTCTTTGTTGTTATTGTTGTTAATGAAAAATTAGCTCAAAACCAATCATCTGTTTAAACTGTGGTTTCAGTTCCTATATTTTTTTTTCTTTTTGTGGTATTGGGGATTGAACCCAGGGGCATTATACCTCTGAGCTATACCCCCAGCCCTATTTTATATTTTGAAGCAGGGTCTTACTAGGTTGCGAAGGGCCTAAGTTTCTGAGGCTGACCTCAAACCTGTGATCCTCCTGTCTCAGCCTCCCAAGTACTGGGATTACAGGCATGTACCACCACACTCGGCTCTTGTAAAAATTTGAGTTCATTTTCCTGCCTTGAAGTTGGTGAATTTGGCTGATAGTCAGAGCTGTGCAGAAGGACGATGACCACAGGTTGACAAGGGCCCCGTGGTAAGGAACATGAGCAGAACACACAGGGGCAGTGTCTGTTTTCTCACAGCCTCTGGTCTCATGTGGGTCATTTGTTCTCCTCAAACTGAATGGAGAAATGTTCTACTTACTCTATTAGCCTGGTTAATTGAGGTTTTATTTTACTTTCCACCTTTTTAAGTTGTTAAATGAGTATAATTACTCTTGGGCTTTGGGCGAAAATGAGATCCTGGGTTATTAAAAAGGGAGAAAAATGATTGTGGCTTTTTAATTTCCATAGATTTGCCTTAGTACCTAAATCTTTTCAGTCATTCTTCATTTTGAAGGTATTAGAGAATGGAAAATAAGCTAAAACAAGAAGGATTCAGAAAATGGAGACTCACCAAAAATCACCTAACATCTGAAATGCTGGCTCCTGCTGGCCTCAGGAGATTTGGAAGGCTGTTTATTTGGTTAAAAATCTATGAAATCACCTTTTTTTATAGGTCAAAGGGGTTGAATATTGGCAATTCATAAGGTTTAAAGTAATATTTCCCAACTGTGCCTCTCCTCAACTCTATCTAAACCTTTCCCCCACCTGTTTTGTTTTGTCTTTTAAATAAATTTGTGATCTCTGTATTTTGCTGTATTTACTTTATGGGGCTTCCTTACTTAAACTCTGTCCCTGTTGCCAGTAGAAACCTCACTGCTCATAGTATGTGCTCCAGGTATGCAAGACATGTAACAAGAAAGCAGCGAGACTAACATGGGTGTGACGTCACACCTGTCACATGTAGGGTTGCTAGACTTGGTGGGGCTGTTTGAAATAGTTTAATTGTTAAAGACCACTAGAAGCAATAATGCAGAGTCTCTGTGGGAAAAGGCTGCAAGTTTCTATGTAAACAGAGCCTGGGGGTACTGGAGAAAAGCCTGTGTTTTTTCTAGCCTCCACCAAGAATGGTCAGTTGGAGCAATATGGGTTCTACTGGAACCTCAGAGAGGACAGACCAGCACTTTGTGGGGAGGCCAAGTTGTCTGTGTGATAACATTCTACTGAACACAGTGATGCAGAGTCTCTCCTGAGACGGGCTCAGGACTGCCCTTGATATGTTCATTTTTGAAATCTGTAGTTGCAGTAATAAAGTCTAAACTTTTAAAAAATGCATCTGAAGTTAGCTGTCCTTTTCCATTTCTGTTTGAATAAGTTATTTGGTTCCTCAGCCCTATTGGTTTACATTTCTGACTTCCTAACATGCACTTGTTAATAAAGTCATACTTTCCTCACGATTTCATGAAGAGCCCAGGTTTCTTTGCCTTTGAAGAGAAAAAACAGTAAATGACCCATGATTCTGCTTATAGATGACAACTTTTGGAGCTTTCCTGCACAAAGGGGCTTTCTGTAGGAACTACTTCAATTTGCTGGATATGCTGGTTGTTGGGGTATCCCTGGTGTCATTTGGGATTCAGTAAGTATTCTGGTGTGTCTGTGTGTATGTCCATCCAGCACTATTGGCAGGATGGTTTATATAAGGAATTTTAACATGATTCATAAAGACTATGTAGGCATTGTTTTAATGATTATACTTAGCCAGGATTGCTTAATTTGCCCCCATGCCAGAAAGCATTGGGGCATTTCATGTTTTCCTGTGTTTCTTTTTTCCTTTTTGTGGCTATTGCTAGGTTGGTTTTATGTATTTATTGCTCTCTATAAAATTTGCTTTCAGCAGAGAGGGAAATAAATCTTGACTATGAGGCCCTGGTTCCTCCAGGGGCTGGTTCTAGGCCTGAGGGAATCCTCTCCCAGAATCTCAGTTCCCTGTCCATATGGAAGGGCTGGGACCAGAGGCTGCGTGGGCTCCTTCTGACCAATCAGTGAAGGCTTCCTTGGATTTCTGGGATGCCGCAGCTGCTATGACTTTTCTTTTTGGCCCCTGAAATTTTTCAGCTAGGAGAGAGTTGAGGCTGACAGTCAGCACCCTAGTTCCTTCCTTGGCATGTGGGGATTTCTGGTGGAGAACAGATATTGTAGAACCTGCCTGCCTGCCTGCCTCCCTGCCGGATGCAGGGGACTGGGGCAGAGGCTTCAGTGGGAGCGGATATCAGGTGTGGCCTGGCTGGCCCGTGAGCACCTCTGTTCTGGTGTTAACTATTAGTACCCCTATATGAACACATGTTTATGCATTCTTCTTAAACTAAAAGTAACTGGGAAAGAACAAGGACCCCTGCCTGGGTCTACCGCCTCCATTATCCTTCTGGCCCCCCACTGCCCAGGGGAGGGAGCTCTGTAGTCACAGTTTGAAAGAACATTCACACTAGGATCTTCACAACTCCCAGGCTGTACCTGTCCTCTGTAGCTGCAGCTCTTGCCCACTTCTTCCTGAGCAGGTGCTCCAGTCATACATAACCATCTGGGTGCTGTAGATGAGCTGCGATCTATCTCACGCATGGCCTTTGTATGCCCTTCTCCCTCAGCCTGGAGTCCCTCTCCCTTCTGCTAACGCCTTCCTGTTCCTCCTTTGGGACTCACCTGGCTCTGACCTGCCTGGGAGGCCTTCCCAGGTTACCCCTACACCTCTTTTACCTCATTGTGGTATGTGCCAGGCAGGGTCGTGATTGCCCATCTCTCCTACCAGACTTATCCCCTTGAAGGCCAGAGAAGCCCCAACACCAAAGCACTGCAGCAGGTCTCCAAACTTAAGCAAAACTGACACCTAGAAGCCAAGAGATACCTAGTGTTTACATTGGAAAGAACAAAGCAAGTTTGTGGATCGCATTTCTGCCAAGGTCCAGCTGTGCCTGCAGCAGGGACTCTGTGAGTTTGGGCTCCACGCTGCCGATGATGTGTCCCTGCTGGAGGAGATCACATTTAAGTCCCGGAGAGAGAGCAGCTCAGTTTCCATGGATCCCATGCACATGGTGTAGTGGTATCAAAGAGATGAAGGTCAAGTAAAATAACTAATCTTAACGCATCCTGTCCATCCATAATACATGTCACTTGCTTTCTTACCTCTACTCTCTCTTAGATCAAGTGCCATCTCCGTTGTGAAGATTCTGAGGGTCTTGAGGGTTCTGCGGCCCCTCAGAGCGATCAACAGAGCGAAAGGGCTTAAGGTATTGACTCCTTTCCTTCTGTAGGGCTGGGTTGTGTTGGGGTTGAATGTAATTACTGACTTTTTTGGGCCAGAGCTAAACTGAGGCCTGATGATTTCAAAGTGGGACCTTTTTTTTCTTTTTTTGCGGTACTGGGGATTGAACCTAAGGGCATTCTACCTCCGAGCTACACAACCAGCCCTATTTTTATTCTTTATTTTGAAACAGGGTCTCACTAAGTTGTGGAGGGCCTCACTAAGTATCTGAGGCTGGCCGCGAACCCGGATCCTCTGGTCTCAGCCTCCCATGTACTGGGATCACAAGCATGAGCCACCATGCCTGGCTCAAAGTGGTACCTTTCTCACAGATTAATCCACCTCTGCTAAGTACTGATGGCATTTAAACATTTTATTTTACTTGTGTTAATTTGAGATATTTTCTTTATGATTACTGTTCATTTATTACTTTTTCATTATCAGTAGTTAATTGATATTTTATTTGTGTATTATTTTGGTAGTATTTCTCTGTATTTATTTTAATCTTTAAATCTATCCTCATGAAGATTATACAAAAGGCTACAGAAGTTGCATTTCCCTAAATCCTTTAGGGGAGAGGGGTTCCAGGCAGCACTATACCCCAGAGTATTTCTTTCAAAACTAGAGAGGCCCACTTACAAAGTGCTCCTCGCGGTGGCTGCAGTGCACTGTGGGACCTCCCTGCAGATAGCCTGAAAGAGCACATGGGACTGCAAAGTCGGGAGATCATGTAAAAATGCACAAAGGCATAGGAGCCCTTGGCTGCTGTTAGCTAACCTCATAGCTAAAATAATGAAGGAAAGCGATGTTCCTCTTTCCTCTCCCCACTCTTCGTAGCACGTTGTCCAGTGTGTTTTCGTGGCCATCCGTACCATCGGCAATATCATGATTGTCACCACCCTCCTCCAGTTCATGTTTGCCTGCATCGGAGTGCAGTTGTTCAAGGTAGGGAGCTGTGCCTGCACACAAGCCCAGCTGACTGCCCTAAGGAGAAGCCTAAGCCTGACTTTCTGTGTGTTTTGTATGCAGGGGAAATTCTATCGATGCACAGATGAAGCCAAAAACAATCCTGAGGAATGCAGGTGAGTGTCCTGAGAGCAGAGGAGGGAATATGGAAGAGCAAATAAATGGAAAACTTCAAGGATTTGCTTATGCTAGCATTTCAGAAGTTTTTGTCATGAAATAAAAGAGGCCTGTGTACTCAGCTCATTGCTGGATAGATGGTGGTTGGGGTTTTTTGTTATTGTTATTTGCTTGTTTGTTTTTAAAATTGAGGTAAATTTCACCTACCATAATTCACCTACCATAAAATTAGCTGTTTTAAGCAATTTAGTGGCATTAGTGCAGTCAGATCATTATGCAGCCAGCACACCTCTATCTAGTTCTAAAACTTTCTTTTATCATCCTGAACAAATGGATAGATGGCTCTTGCTATTCGATATAAAATTTGTAAACTGAGTGTGTGTGTGTGTGTGTGTGTGTGTGTGTGTGTGTGTGTGAGAAATAACAGTTATGAAATGCCTCAGATAGCTCCACTTACATTCATGTGGATGATACTCCCCCAAATCAGAACTCAACTCCATGTGTTCCAAAACTGGCTACCCTCTTCTGGCAAATTTTCCAGACTTTCTCTCTCCTTGTTCCTGTCACCCACATTTTGGCCAGAATTCTATTCACAAGAACTGGTGGAGGAGACAAAGCTTATTTCCCAGAGCTTAGGAAATTCTCTATGGTGAAAGCTTTGATGCTTCAGCATATACTTTGGTCCTGTCTTATCTGAGAAACAATGCCTGCTTGGTGGCTTCCATTTGTTCACAGACATGTGCTGGGTGTCTGCGTAGCTGTTCTGCAGGATGCACATTTTAGTCACTCCACAGTTGTTTGCACTGTGAAGTAGAGTGAATGCAGGTAGAGCACAGGAGAAATCCCACTTGAGCTGTGCTTGAGTTGTATGGTGTGGCTGAGTGTGACCTGCCCGGAGGCAGGTCCAGGGCTATGTGGCTGACTTAGTGCTGTTTCTACCTGTCACATGAGAAGGCAGGATGACTCACAATCCTTTTCCTTTCTAGGGGGCTTTTTATCCTCTACAAGGATGGGGATGTCGATAGCCCCGTGGTCCGTGAGCGGATCTGGCAAAACAGTGATTTCAACTTTGACAACGTCCTTTCTGCTATGATGGCGCTCTTCACAGTCTCCACCTTTGAAGGCTGGCCTGCGTGAGTACATAGAATGTCAGTCTTCCTGGTAGGCTCCTGCTTGTCCTCGGGGAGTTCCAGGCTGGGTTTTCTCTCCAGGACTGAATCCCTCTTCTGTTCTTCACAGTCACAGGCTGCCCTGTGACTCTTCAGCTTTGGGCCGCAGATCATCACTTCCTGGCCCAAGGGGCTCTTCTATCTAATTAGGCAAATGATTAACTTCTGTAGTGGCTAACATGACTCTCACATCTGAAGCAGGGATGGTATAGGTCTGGATGGGATTAGGGCATGCCGAGAGGTATTTGCTGTGCATTGGAAGCCTTTTCAGTAAAGATGCCATTCTGTTGTTCCTAAAGAGGGTCTTTTTGGGGGGAGATACTGAGATGACTGGGTTGAACTGAGGGGCATTCTACCTCAGAGCTACAGCCTCAGTGCTTTTTATTTTTTTTATTTTGAAACAGGGTCTTGCTAAGTTGCTGGGTGGGGTCTTGATAAATTAGTAAGGCTAGCCTTGAACCTGCAATCCTCCTGTCTCAGCTTCCCAAGTACTGGGATTACAGCTGTGTGCCACCTTGCCCAGCTCTAAAGAGGATCTTGAAAGTGTCCCAAACTGTCCGTTCATTCATTCTGATACTTGATGAGTACTAATCTGTACAGGTGTGGACAGCTACCATCATGCCTTTTCTTTCACGGAGGCACTCACTGGCTCATTAATAAAATGTGCTTTTGATATCAACTCCATGCAACATACTCTGCTAGGCATTGTGAAAGAAAAAGAGTGGTCTATCATGGTTCCTCCCTTCAAAGCCTAAATCTAGTAATGGTGTCAGCGGTCAAACCAGGTAGGAACTCTCGTGTGTCCTTGATGTGCACCATAGGATCCTGAAGGATGGCTAGGATTGGGATGGGTAAAGTAGACAGCAGAAAGAAGGAAGAAGATAGAAGGCAAAAGGGAGAGTCTCCTGTCCCTTTGTTGCCTTCTCTCTGCTGCCCCATGCCCAGAGGAACTGCAGAAGGTGGGCAGCCTGGCCCCTGCAGGCTGGCAGACCTCCCAGGGTACCTGTGAGTGGCACATATCTTCAGAAGCTTCTGCAGTGTAAAGAGATTGTTGGGTGGGCCTTGCATGTTGGGAAACGGGTCCTGGGAGAAAAGAGGCATGGGGTAAAAGAGTCACAGGGCATTGTGTCAGGTTTTGGACACTATGCGTTAGCAAATCATGAAGGCAGTGGAGGAGAAATGAGCCACCTGGGACTTGAGACTTAGAAGAGCTGACCCCATCTCCGGACTCTGCCCCTGAGGGGTATGACTGACCTTGGGCACTTGGATCCCTCTCTGAGTATGGCAGTTAGGTCTGCCTTTCTGGACAGATGCAAAGAGGCAGTGGGAGGGTGTGAGAGTGGGGTGGTGTCCTCAGGATCGAATCTGCATCAGAGTGGGGATCCATTGAAGTTGAAGGTGTTGAAGTAATTTCCTTCTTGTTAAGAGTTCCACTTGGCATATATTTACTTCTGGTGCATATTCAGTTTGGGGAACTCCCCTGAGTTCTTAAGAAATGTTCTGGTTAGACGCTTGTTGCCTTTGCCAGTGTGGATAGTTTCCAGTTCCTCCAATATGTTACATGTGGTGTTCTTACCCCCTTCCCTTTGAAGGAGTATTATTGAGTACTTGTGAAATCTTTTGTTTTTTAAAAGACAATCTCTCAATGACTGTATCCTGGGTGCTCCCTCCTCTAGGTGCCACTTTCTGGGCCTGAGGCTAAAAAGGAGACTCATACACCCAACTGTGTCCAGAGGCCTTGGTTGGCAGCCCCCTGTGGGAAGTTGACAAGCAGTGCTCACAGGAGGAGTTCTGAACTCTGGGGACTCCAGGAGGACAGCTGGCTTGGCCACTTGGCAGGTCCTCACTTGGCTTTTCTGCTCTCCAGGTTGCTGTATAAAGCCATCGATTCAAACGGAGAGAATGTCGGCCCTGTCTACAACTACCGCGTGGAGATCTCCATCTTCTTCATCATCTACATCATCATCGTCGCCTTCTTCATGATGAATATCTTTGTGGGCTTTGTCATCGTTACATTTCAGGAGCAGGGAGAGAAAGAGTATAAGAACTGTGAGCTGGACAAAAATCAGGTTAAAGTCACACACTGTTTGTGCTTTGTCCCTTGAGCAAGAGCAGAGTGGCTCCTCTCTCGACTGTCCCCTTCCTCCTGTGCGCAGAGAAGGGCCCCGGACTCCGCCTGTTCAGATCTCACTCTCAGCCTGGTTGAGTCATCCCTGCAGAGTTAGGTCTCCAGATACAGAGTAGACTTTGCAATTGTGAGATCTATCCTCAGACACGTGGGTGAGAAATCAGAGAACACTTAGGCCACCTTCCATGGTCATGGCTCGGAATCTTGCAGGGTGCTGTGGCCTGGGGCCAGAAAACACCCATTCAAATTTCCATAGTTCCTACCAGAGACTCTTTAATATATGCTTAAAGCAGATTTTCTTCACCTTGGTGCTTTTGAGCTGGATAATTCTTGTTTGTACTTCCTGGGCCCCATAGGAATGTTTAGCAGCATCCCTGGCCTGTACCCACCATATGCCAGTCTCACCCCTTTCCACCAGTAGTGACAGCCAAAACATTCCTAGTCATTGCCAGATGTTTCCTGGTGGAGAACTGACTTAAGAGGAAGAACCCTCTAACACCAGAGGTAAAGTCAGAAACTTGGGAATAAGGTTTGATCGGCATCATTCTTTCTTTATCTAGCACTTTGTTTTAGCCAATCTGGTAGAAGTAGGGGCCTTTGGCTCTGATAACATGGTGCCTTGAGGCAGCCCGGAGCCCTGTGCTCTGGCCCTCCTCTGCCTGAACCTGCTCTGTGATATTATGTGCATCTTTGCACCTCCCAGTGCCCCGGGCTTGCTCTCTACTCAGAATAGATGGCAGTAAGGAGTCACTGCTTAGAGGGTCCTTTGAAGCCTATAAAAGTGATCGTGAGGTGGAGTGTCTGTTTGGGGAGTTTCCCTGGGCCTTGATCAGTAGTATCTCTGCTTTGATGATGACATAGTAAGCAAGAATGATCTGGTGCCTGGGCTGTCCAAAGTGAAGTGGCCATGGCACAGTGAGGCATTTTGTCCCAGCTCTAGCTGTACTCCTATGGGAAATGCAAGGACATACTGGCTTGGTTTGTAGGGGAATTTCCTTTGAGTTGTCAGGGTATCCCTGCAGAACCACAAATGACAGTCTGAGGGAGCTTTGGCCCAGCCTTTTACCCTCCCAAGGAAGATGAGAAGGCAAGGCCCAGGCCAGCCAGGCAGGACCACTGCTGTAAGTGTGGTAGTACCTGAGGTCCCAAGCAAGCTTGAATCAGGGCTCCCTGGAATCACCATGTGAGTGTAGAGTGGCCCCAAGTCCTGGGCACAGGGAGCATATTTAAGGCCTACCTGAGGCCAGAGCCACAGCAGGACAGTCAGGGCAGAGCTGCGTCCTTGAGCCCAGTGAAGGCTCTCAGGGCGGGAGGCTCCCTCTGAGCTTGCTGCAGAGCAAGTGGGAGGGACACTACTCTAGTTATAACCAAACTTCAGTGCAGCCATCATTAGCAGCCATATCCTGAGGATTCAAAGACAAACATGTCAAGCTCCTGAGTCCCCAAAGCTCCCAGATGGACAGCTCACCATAAGACATTGATGGTGGACACATTCTGGCTCCTGAGACACATCTTATGTGGGTCCATCTGAGCAGCCAGGGGGCTGCCAGCCTCAGGTAGTGAGCCCAGCCCCTCTGGTTCTTGATGATGTTAAGCCTGTTGGTGGCCGGCTTCCTCTCCTGTAGGTGGCCCAATGGATGCAGCCCACTGGTATAGAGGAAAGGCCCCATTCTTCTGCTTATGTTCACACTGCAGGACTGCTGCAAAAGCTCTGAACTGCAGTTTTATAGTAAGCAAACTGGATGCTCTGCTGCTCCTGAGATTGCTACAAGGAGCAGTGACGGCGGTAGAGGGTAGACCCTTGCAGTGATTCAGTGGTGCCGTGGCAGGAGAGGTAGCTGCTCATAGCTATTTTCACTGTCCTCCACAGTCCCTTCCCACGAGGCCAGATGAGCTCTCACAGAGCAGATAACCACCATGTGCTTCTTCCCTAGAAGTGCTCAGAACCCCATGTTTGCCCTTTTCTGCCGTTGCAGCGTCAGTGTGTTGAATACGCTTTGAAAGCACGTCCGTTGCGGAGATACATCCCCAAAAACCCCTACCAGTACAAGTTCTGGTACGTGGTGAACTCTTCGCCTTTCGAATACATGATGTTTGTCCTCATCATGCTCAACACACTCTGCTTGGCCATGCAGGTAAAAATGGAGACAGCTGTGGGGACCAAGTCTGGGCGTTCCACACAGCCCCGTACCCCAGATCCTCAGGGTGGAGTGCTGCCCCTCACAAGAGGATGAGTTTTATTATCTGATGAGTCTGGGCTGTGTTGTGGCCAGAGTCCTGTTCTGGCTGACTATTACAGTAGACATTTAAGATGACTCTTTTGTTTGAGGCTGTCTGTACAGCATGACAGTAGGTAACATTTTCATGGAGCCTGTGTGTGGCTTTCGATTCCAATGTGGGCCTCCTGTGGTGGAGGACTAAAGCTCTGGAGCTCAACAGGCAGGCCCTTCAACCTTGGTTACTCTTTACCAGCTGGGTGGCCTTGGGAAAGTTACTAAATTCCCCGAGCCTGGCTTTCTTTATTGGTATAATGAGGAAACCTGCCACACCTACCTCAGAGATAAGGTTGATACTGAATTATTCATGTCAAGTACTTTGATCAGAGCCTGCCACACAGTAACACCCAATGTTGAAAAGCAAAACCTAAGTCACATTGTTGTTTTCTTTTTCTTTTTCTTTTTTTGTGGCACTGGGGATTGAACCCAGAGGCATTCTACCTCTGAGCTACACCCCCAGCCCTATTTTATTTTTATTTGGAAACAGGGTCTCACTAGGTTGATGAGAATCTCACTACTTGCTGAGATTGTCCTTGAACCTACGATCCTCCTGTCTCAGCCTCCCAAGTACTGGGAGTACAGGCGTGTACCACCATACCCGGCTCACATTGTTCTTTTCGAGGGGCTCCCAGTACAACTGTGGGGAATCTAATAGTTCATGAAATACTGGGTTCTACCTGAATTACAGTTACTTCTTGCTGACATTGGGGGTAAGGAATGCAACTCAGCTGAATTGGCCAAGTCTGATTATATTGTGTTATCAACAGTGAATGTTTTCAGAAGTTGTGTTGCCAAGTAGATAGCATACGAGGACAGGAAGCAAAGATCAGGGTCTAGATCCAGATTGTGCCCAGACTCTAAGAACTTGAAATCAAACCAACTGTCAGTGCCATCCAGAAAACGGGCCTAAAGACAGTCAAGGATAAACTTTCTGGCATTTTTCTTAAGAATTCTTTGTGAATGAAAAGGGCTATGTGGTGATGTAGAGAAACATATAAAGTCAAGGTAATACTGCCTTCTATTAAACACAGACCTAAGTGGCATCAAGCTTATCCCTAACTGAATTGTAACTTTTGGTGGTGTCTGCATTGTGCCTTAGTCAAAGGCCTGAGTATAAGCCCTGCCAGAAGGGATGGCCAATTGCCCTTATCCTGAGCTGAGAGAATGGATATGTTTCCCCCTCCATCATCCAATCATCCTCATCTTGTCATAGATCCCCTGTGCTTTGTGAGAGTTCACCATGTGACCTTGCAGCGCCAGCTATTGGGAGAGGGTGCTGGACCATGGAGGGTGCCCACGAGGGCGCAGAGAGCTGGGGAGATCCTGGCCACATGTCTGAGAACCATACCTCTCTGTTCATCCATAGCACTACGAGCAGTCCAAGATGTTCAACGACGCCATGGACATTCTGAACATGGTCTTCACTGGGGTGTTCACCGTCGAGATGGTTTTGAAAGTTATTGCATTTAAGCCTAAGGTGAGCTGCTGAATCTTCACTGCAAAGGCTGTTGCTAAATTGCCCCCAAGAAGCTCTGACTTCCTGTTAGCCTTGTGTTACTGAATCGCGCCAAATTGTTGTGGCTGCTTAACTGGGTTACCACCTAAGTACGTGAAAATCTGATTAGGGTATCTGTATACATACGGGGCAATCTGCAAAAACAAAACCTCACAAAAACAATTCTGAGAAAAAGAAGAAGAAGAGAGAATTGGGAATTTGTAGGCTGAAGGTTGTTTAGAAATCTTGTTTTCTATTTCTAGAATAGCATGTGTCATGCTATCTCACAGAAACCTACTTCATCATCCAAGCACTGGGGAAAGAGTCAAACATGACCTTCAGAGTTTGACCCTGATTTTATTCCCAGATTTCTATCATGAAGATTCTGGTTTATTTGTTCTTGGTCTGCAGCATGCTTTTCACCTTTTATGGAAAGTTCTAATACCAAATGTAGACTTCTCACAGCCATTCCATATTTTGTTTGTTTAATTTATAAAAAATACCACTTGACTTTAAGAAAACAAAAGACGTGCAATATGTTAAGCCAGGTTGGAGAACTCAGGGTGTTGCTGAGGACAGTGAATCCAGTCCCATGTGCATCACAGGCTGTAGTATGAGAAGCAGTGTAGCCCACTGTTGGAGAGCACAGTTCTGGAACCAGACTGGATTCCAATCCTTGCTTCACTACTTACTAGCTGAAGCCAGCGACTTCACTGCCCTTGCCTCAATTTCCTCATCCATAACCCGAGGACGCTAATAGTCCTATTTCATGGGCCGTTTTTAGGAATGAAGAATTACTATATTCCATGCTTAAAAGAGTCCCTGGCATGTAGTGCCATGCTGTAGACTGCCGGCTGCTGCTACTGTTCCTATACCACTGTTGACAACATGCAATGGTGTGCCCTTCTTCTAGAATCCTAGGCAGAGAAGCCGAGCTGAGCCGAACTGTGGGGCATTTGAACCTCAGCCTTTTCCCTAGCACAGACCCAAACTCTCAGAGTTAAAGAATGACAGAGCTCCATGCTCCAGTTATTTGTGCTCTTTGTGTGAGGTATCTTAACAACATAAATTGAAATAAGGCATGGATTAAGAAGTGGATGGTTTCACCTATTCCATAGTTACATGAAATTCTAATTCCAAACCATTCCTCTCTTTAATTTGAATTAATTTCTATGCAATCTTTATCAGATCTTTGTGGACCAGAAAGAAAGGACATTTGTAAGTGATTAATTGGGGTGATTGCAGTGGGGTCAAATTTGGCACCTTATGCATGGCCAGATATTACCTACTGTGACTTGTCCATATCTATATACATAAACATTTCCTCCTTTTCCAAATCTATCTTATTTTCCTTTGAGATTTTGGTTTGCTTCCCTCTCATCTTTACTTCTTTGAACAATATTTGTCTGAACTGATGGAAAAGGTTGCAGAGTAAGAATGTGGGAAGTTCTTGAGTGAGGCGTGTGGAACATGCCTATGGCACGTTTCCAAGACCCTGTGCCACATCTCCCTTTGCCTGGAGAATAAGCTCTAAAGTTTTAGAAAGCTTGTCCCAGGCAGAGGAGAAAGTACGCTTACCCACAGTATGTGAGTGTGCAAGAGTGTGTGCTCGTACGTGTGCGTGTGAATGTGTGGATGAGTGTATGCCTGATGTGTGCACATGTGCATTTGTGTTAGTGTTTATGTGTATGTATGCACACACCCTCTACATCAGTGGCTTATAGCACACTGCTTCGCCCAGTAAATCTCTAATCCTGGGGGGAGAGTTCAGTGGTGTGTGAACAGATGAGTGATACTAAGGGGAAGCAAGTAGCTAATTTATCATCAGTACTATAGATCAGAGTTTTTAAGTTGGTGATTTCCGCCCAAAATTGTGCTGCTTTGTAGTTTTACACTGCAAGATATTTTCATAGCATAAGACGACCTCAAATTAGAATCAGGAGAACTTTTTAAGTAATAGCAGCATGCCTGCACTTGAAGAGCACTGTCACTGTATTCACCAAGCCAAGGGACACAGGTTCTATATTAGCATGCTCCAGGACCACAGGAGAAGATGAATTCACTGTGCAGCAGGGCTCTTGAAATCCTTCCTGAGTTTTTGTTGTTGTTCTCTTCCATATTTACATGCCAAGTCCAGGTCTTTTACAAAGAAGCCAGCAAGGCCTCCCCATCCTCATTTGTGAGCATCCTTATCAGTGTTGCCAAGGCTGCAAAGGGAGGAAGGTTCCCAGGAATTGGCCTCTGAGACATCTGTCTCATTTCAGGAGAGTCTGTCTCTGCGAGGAACTTGGTACCAGAGTCCCTGGGGACCAGCTCCTCTGCAGTGTGGGCACACCTTCTAGGACTTGTCAGCATCTATTACAGACAGGGGCTGCAAGTGTCAAGTAAAACAAATGCAGGAAAAGAAGCGAGACAGAATCCTTACTGTAGGCAGACAGGCATTTAAGGAGGCAAGGGCTGAGAAAATTTTTGAGAATCCTGACCCCGAGGACTTTTTGTTTATAAGGAAATCTGAATGAAAAACGGGGCCTCCTCAGAGACAGCACATTAGAAGGAAATTATGTGAGGCCATGTGGGATGAGATTACCCAGCATCTGCAAGCGGGAAGGGGTGAGTGGGAGGAGGATGAGCTTCCACAGTGCCGAGGCAGCCTTATTTCTTGGGAAGAGTTGGTTTTGAGCACTGGTCAGGCAAAAATAGAAGGTGATACCCAAAGAGCAAAAGAATTAGGGAATGGCAAGCCGCTTATTTATTTGTACTAGTCTCCAAGGGGAAATCCACCAACTGGGCATTGACTTGGAGCACTCTGGATTGTACTTTGGACTTAGAGTTCTCCGTACAGCCACTGGGTTTTGAAAGGTAGGCCATAATTTGGGTAAGAGACAAGCCCTGTTTCCCTGGCCTTTGCCTCCAGCAGAAGCTGCTGGCATTCTCCAGTGAACTCTCATGCACCAAGGAGGGAGATTCAGGGAAAATGGCTTTTCCAAAGCATTGGCCCCTGCAAGTATGAAGAACACTTCTGTGGAGTAGGAAGGGCCCGGTCTGTCTGGGTTCCCTCTGTGTGTTTCTAGAGATCTTGGTTCTACCCTAAAAATGTCTAATTTATACTCAGCCACTTGGGCTTGGAAAAAGTAAAGAGAAGTTGGGTTTGGGGAAGAGGAAAGTGTTTTGGTGTTGTACCCTGCTTCTGCCCAATGTCCAGTGGGCACTGGGTCATCTGGTCCCATCTGCTCCCTGGGCAGCATGTCCTCCCCCAGAGCTCCCTGCAGGAGTATTTCTCCTTAATATTAAATGCAGCAATCTTCCTAGAGCATGTTCTCTACCTCTTGGAAAGAAAATTTGATATTGTCTTTTCAGTTCTTTGGTGATCACGTGTTTCTAGGTAGTTTATTTTCAATGCCAAATAATGCCTGAAACCAAATGCCCTTAGAACTTTACATCAGGTTTCTTGATGGACTCCACTGTCCCTTTGACGTCAGGGTTTCACAGATCTCTCTCCTGTTCCTCTTTTACTCCTTGTAAGATGTGCTTATGCCAGGGGTTTCTGCACCCCCCGCCCGTCCCACACACACCTGCTGCTCACCTCTCTCCTCTCTCCTCAGTGACTGACCACCTGTCTTCTCAGCAATCTTCTGCCTCTGGCCTCAGCCCTTCCTGCTCATCTTCTATCCACTCCCTTTGTAAACAAAAAGCCGACCAGGCCACTCCTCCAGTGGAATTCTGACACTGCCACCTATTGCTAGCCAAAAAGAAATATAATTTTCTTAGTCTAATAGCCAAAGTCCTCCACAAAACACGTGTTCAGGTACATTTCTGCTTCCTTTCCTGCCACTCTCTCCCTGTCATTCCTTCTTCCCCACTCCAGCCCATCCCCAACTGTGAAGATGCAGATGCTATACCTTTCTAGGCCCACAGGCCTATGTCTGGAAGCCCATCTTACTCCTCATTATGCTTTCAGACACACCAGAAGTGTTAGCCATGTGTGACACTGTCCCCAGAAGCCCAGGCCATGCCAGCCCTTGCCTTCATGTGTGCATCTGTGTGGTGCTTACTATGCACTGTTGTTGCTAACACTACCTGGTATCTCTGTCCATCTGCCAACAAATAGCTGCTAGAGGTCACGGGCTGTCTTTGGGTCTACAGTGCCTCACCTGATGCCTGCTACAAGGTGGTTAACAAGTTGTGGAATGAAGAAAGCAATAAATGCTTGAGTTTGTAGGTGCAGCTTGGCATAAGCTGGTACTTGCTTTTCTATCATGGGGCACTTGGGTAGAGTAGGGTTGCCAAGATGGGATAGTTTTTTTTTTTAAGTCTCCAGTTTACCTTTGGAAAGTCTTGAGCTATTTGGAATGTTGTCAGTCACAGTTCTACCAGAAGTTGGCACTATGGATCATCAGTTGGGTCAAGTTCTGCCCAAACAATCCCTACCAGAATTGGTAAGTGATCTGACTGCACCATTAGTAATGAAAGGCTGGTCTTCTGTGCAGGTTTCTTCAGATATACAGATGAGAGTAAATCCAGGCAGCAAAAGGAATCTGGACTTGGACTGGTTCTCTGGTTCCCTATTTGCGACCATTCTGCAGACCTCACTCCCTTACCATGTACCAAGCCTGTGCTGTATCCTGCCGAGAGACTCAGGAGTAATCACAGCTCAGCCTCTGCCTTCTGGGAGCCCACTGTTGGGCAGGAGATAGGACAGCCAGCCAGAACAGGGTTCTTAGAAAGAATGGAGCATCCCTGGCTCCATTAGGCCTGCATTAGTATGGTTCATGACTTTAAATTTCCAGAGTCAAAAATGTTTCTGAATAATAAATGCTCTTGCATGTGGCTGACCTGCTTGATCTTTTCAGTTAAGTGGAACTGTAAAGAGAGAGAGAGAGAGAGGAGAGAAGAGAGAGAGAGAGAGAGAGAGAGAGAGAGAGAGAGAGAGAGAATAGAAAGAAAAAGAATAGAGATAGATAGCTTTAGTTGCTGGTTCTACTTGAGAGGCCCTGGCTTCAGAATTTGGTTGTAGGTGAACATGACCATCGGCTAATTTCCAAGAGCAGGAGATGGGCCCATGTCAAGAGCCCATGTCTTGTCTCCTGGGTACCCAGATGCTATGGTGCCTTCAGTGAGGAAAGGGTGGGGAACTGAATCATGCTCACTCAACAGTGATTTTATTAAATAGGAGGATGCTAAACAGAGAAGCCATATGTGGGAAGCAAGGGAGGCCTGGCATTTTCTGCCTCTCCTGGACCCATCAGTGCCACCTGTCAGAACCTTTGATTCCAGCCACTTGCACCAAGTCAAACCTCCTGCCACCTAGTTTAGGGGTGTCAACCTTTGATCCATGAACTATTAGGATTTTGGCACCATTTTGTGAGTGTGAAGGATTCCCTAGAGAGTCAGTGAGATTTCCAAAAAGTTCCAGGACCCAAAAGCAATGTTAATCCCCTATCATGTTGATTCAAAGGGGTTTTATCCACCACAGTACACCACAGTTGTCTCAGTGGACATTAGCTTGTGGGCTGATTGGAGCACTGGCCATTCAGTCATTTGGGAGAGGGCAAGGGGAAGAGAAGAGAGAGGCTGAGCTGTCAGGAGTCAAATCCTAAAGTACATGAGAGGCTATGTTCAGTGCACAAGGATTGGTGGGTCTGGCCTCTGGTAGATCCCCTGAAGCAACAGGAGAGATACAGAGCACGTGGTGTAGGCAGAGCCATGTGGCAGCAGGAGAGATGGAAGGACACTTGGCCTTTACCTCTGAGTACCTTGGTGGTCTGGTGGCTACTCATGACCAAGTGATTGAGTATGGCATGAATTCCTCCCTCCAGGAGAGGGAAAGGATTGGCACACCCTCTTTAGCTTCTGAGTCGCTCTCAAGTCCATGAAGGAAAGGGCAGGTTCTTCCCTTCAGTATTGTCTGCAGCACTGCTGCCAGTCAGAGAACTGTTGTCACAATTGCAGCAACACATAATTCACAAGGACCCGGCATGCTTACAACCGCACAGCAGCTCCAACACCAAAGGCTCTGTCAGACTGAGCTGCGTTCTGAGACCTTGGTGAAGGAAGCACATGCTCCTTCACATCCTGTTGCTAACTCCGTATCCCACCTCTGACTGCATGTGAAGTGTCTAGACCTCAGAATCGCCATCTTCCTTCAGTTTTACCAGCCAAGAATCAGGAATGCATGAGAAGATAAGCTAAGGAGGTGTGAGTTGTGTTTTATTTAGGTAGACCTTCTCATTAGACTTTTATACACAGATCATCAGATTTGGCATAGGTTAATTCCTTAGAGTTAGCTGAGAGAGGGGGTCAGGAGAGTGGCAGTCAGTGAGTGTCAAGTGTGAGAGACACTACCATTGTAAGGAGGGGAGAGAAGCTGAGAGGGATTCAGAAATCATGGCAGTCGGGTGGGGAGATCTTACATTTCTTAGCAAGAAAATAGAACAGTAAGTCATCAGTCAGAGTATAATGGCTTCCTGTCAATAGAGAGGAGTGATTAAGTAGAAGAAGCATCCTTACTGCAGTTACTGGGACAGTCAACATGCTCACAACTTCTGTAGTGTCACAAAAGGCTGTGGCTCTGCCCAGACCTCCTCTGGGCCTGCATTTGATCACAAGTTCTGGGACCTGACACTTCAAAGTACCTCCTGCTCTGGTTTTCTTAATTCAGCACTAAATATACCATTGTAAGCATGTTGGGCCTCTCTTTATCTAATTGAGGCCTAAACTTTTATTTCCAAAATGTGCTCTTTTTGAGAAGGCACAATTAATTTATGGACAGTCATTGACCTTGACAGTCTGACACTGGCAACCAGAAGCTGCCAGCTCTGCATACAGTACTTCCCCCCCATCTCCGATGGAAGGCTCCCAGGGGTGTCAGCAGACAACAGACTCTATTTCAGTGCTTACTGTGTTGGTCCCAGAAAAAGGTGTAAAATTTCTTTGTGTATGGTATGTACATACAGTTTGGAAGTCACAAGTGTGGGGATATTGTGCCTTAGAAAGGGCATGAGATATGAGGGTTCAAAAAAACAATAATTGGGAGAAACTGGGTGACCATCAGGGTGCAAATTAGTGGAGAAAGAGACATTACCACCTGCCAAGCTCCAACTGGACTCCAGGCTCTGGGCTGGATTGGGGTTGTTGGAGGTGGGACGGAACGAGCAGTGCAGTCTTCACCCTTGGAGGGCGCTCGGTGTGGCTAGCATGCAGGAATCAAGCCGAGAGAGACGGTCAACCTGATAGGGTGTGGACAATCAGAAGGGGTTGAAAAGATTCCATGAAGGAGCTGGCATTTATCTGATGTTGAATGACGAAGTGTATTTGGGAAATAGAGTTGGGGTGTGGAGCTCAGGATTGCAGTGGCATCAGGAGGTAGGGATGAACCTGCTCAAGTTTTTGAGGGATAGAGAGGAGTCCTCTTAGCCTGGAGGATGGAAGAGGCAGGAAGAGCAAGAGTCAAGGTGGAAGAAGGAGCCTATTGGCATTTTGAGGCATCTCTTGAGAGCAGTGGGAATCCTCTTCACCCTCCTTTCCTCTTTAGACCCTGCCTCACCTTCCCTACATGAGTCCCCTGCTCCCCCCACCACCAAGAGTTTCTCTGCCACAGGGCTATGCACATCTCTGCACCTGTCTCCCTGCAAGTTGCAGCCTGTCTCTATCATTAGACTGAAGGCTCTTTGAAGACAGGACTTGGCCTGATCATCCTGCCACAGGGCATAGTCTTTGTAATACTTGCTGGACTGGTGAGGATGGGGGAGGACTGCTGGTTTGTTTGAAGAGGCACAGACATGGAAAGGTGTGAATAACTGGTGACAGTGCTCTGTAAGTGGGAGAAGCAAAACAAGAGGGCTGATAGGAGACCCCTAAGGAGCAGAAGAGTTTACTCTCTGTCAGCAGGTGAGGGTTTGGGGTCAGCAGGCCAGGTACCAGGTCAGGGTTGCCCTGTGTCTGCTCAGGGCCATGGTGTCTGTGTGTGTGTGAGTGTGTGTGTGTGTGTGTGTGTGTGTGTGTGTGTGAATGCCCATCCTCTAACACACACAGGTGCACACCCCCTCTGTGCCCTTTCCACCAGTGGACATTATTGTCACCTCCCCTCTGGCTTTACCACCCTACCAGTTGCCATGGGTGCTGTGGGACCTCGGATGTGTCCCCTACGATCCGTGCAATGTTTCATTCATACGTGCTCATGAACGTCTGCCCCCGCCCACTCTGTCCAGGGGTATTTTAGTGACGCCTGGAACACGTTTGACTCCCTCATCGTAATCGGCAGCATTGTAGACGTGGCCCTCAGCGAAGCAGACGTGAGTATGCACCTGTGTGGCCTGCGTCTTTTCTCCTCTGCCTGCACATTCCGCTCCCTGCCCTGCAGTGGCATCACCTGGACAAGTCACAGATCCCAGTCACACTTGATCTGAAACTGAGCATTTCCTAAGGAAAGCTGTGGGGAAGAACTTTTTAGAGTAGAGCCTTAGCCCAGGGCCTTCGCAGACACAAACCACCCACACAGGGTTGATTTCCCAGCAGCTTGAACCCAGCCACAAGTAGGCAAGGTGAGATAGGATGTCTCGAATCGTTTTTATTTGCTGTGTCAGAAGCGATACCCAATCTATGACATGTTTGTCTTAGGGAAGTTTTTCAAGTAGCCAAGTGGCAGAATGCTTGAATGTTCCCCTTTGATAACACTGTCCTTTTCTTCTTTTTTCCTGTTGTGCTTCCTCTCCTCTGTGGCTTCTGAATGCTTGCCTAACAGCACTATTTCACTGATGCATGGAACACTTTTGATGCCTTAATTGTTGTTGGTAGCGTCGTTGATATTGCTATAACTGAAGTGAATGTAAGTAGCAAACTTTGTGTCCTATAATGTGATTGTTGTCGTTAAGTCTGCCTTAGAAGAGATGAGAAGCCCCACTGTGACAAATCCAGACACAAATTCCTTTTGAAAGATGAAAGACAATTTGTAGTCTCCTCTCCCTTACTCCATATCCATCCCTTTCCCCCAAAGAAGTGGGGAAGTAAACATAGAATTGCCATTTTGGAATTAAAACAGTAATTTTAAGAGATCTTCATATTAAAGTTTTAAGGGCTGGGAGTTGTGTGAATACATGAACTCTCATTCATTAGCTGTGTGATCTTGGCAGGTCACCTGACTGCTCTGTGCCTCAGTTTTTCCAGCTGTGGAATGGGGTTAATAAGGCATGCCCCAGTTCCTATGTGGTTCTGTAGGAGGGAGACCCACAGTCACACCTGAGCATGCAGCAGCTTCTGCTGGTGTCATCCCTGTGTCCTGAGCCCGCCCTGAGGTCAGTTGGTGACACTGGTGAACATCCCAGGCTTTAGCTCTCCCAGGTTGATACCAATAGAACCAGGGAAGGAGGCCTGCCATATATCAGGGAGAGGGTTAGCTCTCCTTTGTCAAATGCAGTTGAATCTTGATGAGAGAGCACAGGCATAGCCTCAGGGTGGGTAAAGCAAGCTTCCTCCAGAAACCTCCTGGGAACCCCCACAAAAGTAAGAGGCTTAAGAAAGGGAGCCCCACCTCCACCCAGCTCCCATTGTTTGATCCCTGCCTCCACCAGAGGCTGAGGCAGGCAGAGAGGGCCTTGTCCACCTAACCCCAGGACACCAGCAGTCTTTGTGGGTGTCCAGTATGTGTGTCCTTCAGGGGGATGAGCAGAGTCTGAGAAGGGACTGCTGTGCAGTGTTGGCTTCTGCTCCATGTTGCCAGTCCTGCCCTCCTTGTCCCGTGCTCTGCTGGCTGACATCTGCAGGGTGGGGGACTCTCAGGTCTATCCTGGTGCCCAGACAGCCCGTATCGAATGAGGATGGTGACATCGCTTTATCCCCGATGGGGCCAGGCTGACTGAAGTGTGAATAGTGGGGCAGCTGCCAGCCTGGCAATCCTAAGACCTGACAGCTCAAGCCCTACTTCAATTCTGACTTGTTGGGCCCAGGCCTCAGCTCCCTCATGGTTCCAGTGGAGTGGATATTACCTGCCCTCCCTGCCTTGCCAGGAGTGTTATGGTGATAAAATGATCCAAATATTTGTAAAAATACTTGCTAAGAAACCAAAGTGTTAGGGAGATGCAGCAGTATTATCGTAAGTGCAGGTTTTCCGTGTAATAAGTGAAATGGACTTTAAGATACTACCATGTCTAAGAAAGTATAATTTAGGCCTCATGCTCCCAAGTCTATGCCATGATGAGATACTAAAATTGTACTTTACATGCATCCCCCAACCTCCTTAAGCCCAGGCTTTATATGTAAAATCTACTTTATATGCAATATTCCACAAGGCAGCTATAAAATTGCCATTCATGATATGTAAATGATGCTTGGTTATAAAATAATCTGGTGCTAATGAGGGAACAGCAGGACCCTAACTGGGCTGCAGTGGGCTGTCTCTCTGGTTTATGGCCAGACATCTGCCTGCTTAATCATCTAACGCACATGGAGGAATACCTAGAACAGACCCTTATGTAAAGAATCAGAGGCTGTCCTCCTGGCAGGTCTCCCTGGAGTGCTTGAGCCTTGAGTGCTGTGCAGCTGGGCAGTGTAAATGCTTGGTTTCTGGATACCAGGATGTGGCCAAGGTTCGTTCACCAAGTGGACACCCAGCTCTCTCACACTGCCTACCTGCTGGCTGCAGGTGTGGCACCAGTGCGCTCAAGGCAGCACCTGGCTTCCTGGCAGCCTCATGTGTGCTGGGGGCTGGCTCTGCTCCTTCCTCCACACCTTTCCCCTCCAGCCCAGCCTTGCCTGTCAGTGTCTCAGTGTTGTCCTGCTTCACTGTGCGTCTACAAAGGGCCAGGTCTACACTTGATTTTCTAGTTAGCATTTAACATGGGGTGTCTGTAACACAGATTTTTATGAGGCCAGTCCTGACATTTAGTTTGCCTTTCAAAGTCACGCTGGTGAACATTCCCATGTTCTGCTCTAATTCAGTGACCTTTTCCCCGTTCAGCTATACCCTGAGACCACATGCTCCTCAGACACAGCCGGGTTAGTTCCCTCCCTGCCCTGGGCCCGTAGAATACCGCCTGAGGGAGTCTCAGTGCTTCTCCACTGGGCGCCGGCACCAAGGGAGTGCTCAAGGCCACCTTCTCATTTATTCCATATTTCAGCACACATATACTGGGCATCCACTATTTACATTCAGGCCTGGGCTAGGCTCTGGGAAGACCCACAGATAAACAAGATGATGTATTCTTAACATCTGATGGTAAAAATACACAAGAAAGGACTGTCAGTTCCTATCCCCTCTCCCCCCATGCACGTGGAGCTCCCCAGGGGAGCAGTGCCTGTCACACCCTTGGTGGCCTTGTCCACTGAGCTCCTGATTCAGCTGAGCATGAACACCCTTGCTCTGCGTTGGCTGGTTTTAGCTTTCATATGTCATCATTTTTTTGCAATGTTTAACCTGCTGTGCTCTCTCTCCCCCCAACTCTGTGGATCTTTCTTTTCTGTTTCCTAATTGACTTTCATGTTGGTTTTATTTTTAGAAAATTGTAGCGGCAAGTATATATAAACATATATATGGTGAAGTCGTTAAAGCAAAAGCACTTCTAGAGATTGCATACTTGTTTTTGGCCTCCCCACCTTTGGTTTTCACTGAGTTTCACCAGATGTGCTACGATCAGTTGTGGTCATCTAAATTGTTTCCCCTCGCATATGTCATTGTCTCTGGCTGGGTCCGGAGCTCAGGCCTTCTTGGTCAGTCTGGCTCTGTGACTTGCCAACAGTCTTCAAGAATGAATTATCTGGCCTGGAAATGAAAACAAGCTTGCATTTGTATTCCTGTCAAAAACATTTTGGATGGCCCTTTGCATACTCCTGCTTGCATGCTCACCCAGCCCCTCCACGTCCCCACTCTGCTTGTCCATGGTTTGATGGCTCTCGTGGAATGGTCTCCTTCACATTTGATCATAACATCACCAAGCTGCTAAAATATTGGATGACAACTGGTGAGCTCACTCTTGCCTGATTATTTCTGTTTTATTTTCTTTCTTTTTTTTTTTGGTACTGGGATTGAACCCAGGAGTGGTCTACCTCTGAGCTTTTTTTACCCCCAGCCCTTTTTAATTCTTTTATTTTGAAACAGGGTTTCACTAAGTTGCCTAAGGTCTTGCTAAATTGCTGAGGCTGGCATACAACCTGTGATCCTCCTGTCTCAGCCTTCAAAGTACTGGGATTATAGGTACATGCCATCACAACCGCTGCCTGTTTATTTCTTGAATGGTGAAATGACCCAGCAGTATGTTTTTCAGACCCAGAGATGGTTGCCCTTGATGTTCTGTTTTCTTTTGTTGTTGTTATTGCCTGGAAGGCAGCATGCTTATTTAAAAAAACATGGCTGCCTTATTAATTATCAAAGAGCCTTTAACGAGTCAGTAGGAGCCCACTCTCAGGACCCAAGAATTTTCCCTGCCATGTCACGTGCCCAGTTTAGATCAGGTCACCACAGCGTCACTCAGCCTTTTGTTCTGAACCCACACCTAGTTCATTCAGCCCCCAACTCCCTATGCTAGCCCTTCTCAAGAACCAGGCCAAAGAACATGATGTCTTAGCACTGGGAGGAGCTATTGAGGCTGTCTGTACTAAGGCCTGAAATGATGGAGAAGTTCTCCCTGTTTAAAACTGATGGCCCAGTCTCTTGAAGCTAGTTTTAGAAAGTTACCTAGGGAGCAAGTCCTTCCCCTACCCATGTCACCTGTGAGTGAGCCCAAGACTTGAGCATGGTGCCAGCTCACTTGGGTTCCACCTCTACCTTCCACTGGCTGCCTTCATTCCCAAACCTCCTCCATCCCTAGTAAGGAAGATGCAGATGGAGTCTGATCTCATTGCCTCCGAGTACTGGGCTCGCTTTTTCTGAGTACTGGCCTAATCAACTCCAAACACTGCTCAGCTGTCAAAGCCAGAGTGGACTTTTCTGGTGGCCCCACTCTGTATGACCATTCTGCCAGTGTGGGTGATCAGCTGAATACATGGCCCAGCTTTACTGTGGGCTAAGCAAGACTGAAGTTCTCAGCTCTGGGAGCAGTTAGAATCACCTGGGAGCTTTTTGAAATTTCCAAAATGCAGTTGCACCCCAGATTAATTTAGAAAGAATCTTTGGGGTGGGACCTGGGCATCAGATCTTGTTCAGGGTCCCTGAGCAGTTTCAGTGTGTGGCCCAGGATGAGAGCTGCCTACTCTTTCCACCAGGCTGACATTTGTAATTTGGGCAGATCTATCACCAGTGTCCTTCCAGTTTGGAAGATATTTTGGCAACTTGTATGGTCCCCCAATGCTGCCGGCCACATCCTCCCTTGAAGCAGTCCTCCGTGTCCACTGGTGTGTGGTGGGAGGGGGCAGTGTCGCAGGCCACACTGGGGGTGCATGCGGCCTCCTGTGTGTTCATTCCTTTCTTGCATGTTGTGCTGCCTTATCCCTCAACAAATGCTATCTCCTCCTCCTTTTTGCTGTTTTAAACAAGAAAGTTTGAATTTCCTAGTCCATGATTTATGATTCTTCAAAAATACTCATTAAAAAGATATACACTTGGAAAGTCAGTTTGGCTTCTAATTCTCACCTCCCAGAAGCAGGAGAGGGAAGGGCCCGCAGGAGATGGTGGCCAGGAAGTGTCCTGACCAGCAGACCTCCTTAGGTCCCACACACGTTATGGGCATTTCAGTATGGAGCTATAGTGTTTGGTCTTCTGCACACTCTGGCCCCCTGAGCATAAGTAAGCAGAGGTGTGTGTGTGTGTGTGTGTATGTGTGTGTGTGTGTGTGTGTGTGTGTGTGTGTGTGTGTGTGTACCACACACACACATGCACACGCTGGAGCTGCGTGGGCAAGAATGAAGCCTCCTCCTGCACAGCCTTTAGGGAGAGTGATGTGGGAAACTGAGAACTCTGGAAAACTAGTTCCTTTGTTAAAATTAAAAAACATGATCTGAGGCAGATGTGGTGGTGCACACCTGTAATCCCTGCTATTCAGGAAGCTGAGATAGGAGGCTCGCAGGTTCGAGGTCAGCCCGGTCAACTTAGCGAGACCCTGTTTCAAAATAAAAAGGGCTGGGGATGTAACTCAGTGGTAGAGTACCCCTGGGTTCCATCCCTAGTACCTCAAAAAAAAAAAACACACCCAAAATATGACCTGTCCCTTTAAGGATATATTTTTCTTTTGAGGTGAGGAAATAAAAATAGTGACCCTGGGCTTTGACAAGCCCATTGCAGAGCCCCCATCCTAAGTATCCTATGTGGAGCAGGACCCCTTTGTAGCCATCAGGACCTGTTCTAAAACTCAGAGTCACATTGCTGAATTTCAGTCACTCTCTGATATGCTCAACCTCTTATTTTATATGAGTTTTATAGAATTTTCTGTTGGGTCTCAGGAGGCAGCCCTGATGAGAAAGGCTTCAGAAATGAGTCTTTCTTTTCCTCATGTCCCCAGGGGAGGAGACCATACCAGTAGCAGTCTGCACACACGCCCCTTATTTTGACAGACACACCTTATAGGAAGCCTTTCTGGAAGCCACTAACTAGATGAGCCTCTCCTCTCTGTCAGTTCCTAGGCAGACCCTCTGCTGCAGATCCACTGTAGGGCGGAGAGAGGCTGTCATGTCCTGGTTCTGGGTCAGCTTGCTGTTACTGTTAACTTAAAGATGCCTCCTCGTATAGATGAGAGTTTGCCTCTCACATCTGTGTTCTCTTGAATGCTAAACTCCCAGTAGGTGCTGTGCCGGGCACTGAATAGAATGAGATGAGGCTCCTGCCCTCCACTAGGGTGGGGGACAGGGGAGCACCAGCCACCTGAGTCTACATGCTGGAGCCAGGCCACAGGAGCCCAGCCAGAGCCAGGGTGAGGTTGGCACTGCTGAGGCTCAGGGCCAGCTGGTCCTATACTTTGCTTCCAGAGTTCTGCAGACCTGAGCTTCCTGATGTGTGGTCAGTGTGAGCTGTAAGTTGGGCAGCACAGGCCTTGGGAGAGGAGCCAGCCTCTCCTCCTCATGCTGATCAGTCCTCCCTGCTCCTCAGCAGCCCCACCAGAGGCCAAGGTTGGGGCCTTTGGTCCTGTGGGGTCTCAGGCAGGACACTCAGCCTCCCTGACTGAGCCCAGGGAAGCAGAGGCACCCCCTGTGCTCTAGCTTTAGGAACAACCGAGGTCTGTCAGTATTTTCTTTTACTGGATGTCTGTCAGCGGGTATAGCACAACCTTGGGTGTGAGTTAGAAAACAGCAGTTAGAAAACTGCCGATGGCTACCCACCCCCAAGTCCAGGGTCAGTTAGAGCCACTGGCATTTTCTCACGGAGGGAGCAGGTGTGTTGTCCAAAGACATTAACCACACATTTTTAAAAGGGAAGAATGTTCTCCTGAACTCCTACTTCCTTCCCACTTCATTAATACATTTTCAATCTTTGATTTCTTAAAGCCAACTGAAAGTGAAAATGTCCCTGTCCCAGCTGCTACACCTGGGGTAAGATCAGAGACTAGTCCCCAGGGGCTGGGCCTTTTCCTTGAGTTGATTTGACCATGTCGAGTTTTCCACTGGTTTTTCTGTATTCTCCATGATTGTCCTTCCAGAACAGTGTCTGCAGTGGTTTGCATTCATCATCAGTGTCCAGTACTCTTGACCAGCCCAACGTTCTCCTCTAACACAGTAGAACTTGTGGACATGCATGTGCTGTGTGGACAGTTTTCTAAGCCCTGTGTTGTTAGCATGTAACTTCTCCTTTCATATCATGCTTTTTAAGGTGAAAAGGCCCTAGAAACATCTTCAGTTCTTACCCCTATCACCTTTGCATCTGTTGCTGTTTTTCTGAAAGTTTTGCATGTTCTACTTCCCATTGGGTTTGACCTCTCCATGATAACCCTTCAGAACTCGGAAGAGAGCAATAGAATCTCCATCACCTTTTTCCGTCTTTTCCGAGTGATGCGATTGGTGAAGCTCCTCAGTAGAGGGGAAGGCATCCGGACACTGCTGTGGACTTTCATTAAGTCCTTCCAGGTAAGAGCCAGGCCCGGGCCTTCTCTGTTTGTCTTTGAAGAGTATGTGTAGGTCAGTGATCATCCTCTATTCTAGAGAACCCAGACTCTCTCAGCATGACCACTCTGTGGACCTAGGTGGAATGCTGGAGAGACCCAACCTGGCACTACTTGGGTAAATAAAATAGGATTAGTTGCCTAGAGGAAACAGTATAAAACAGTAAGGCCCTGTAGTTCAGAGATCTGGAACATTTGCCAGATGGAAACATATGTGAGTATCTGGACCCCTCAGGCCCCCAAGGATGCCCAGCAGTGATGGTGTGTGAGAGAGGAGTAGTCCCCACAGACTCCCTGGAGGCCAACAGCCTCTCTCTAGGATGGCTTCTCCTCCTGTTGCTGTAAATGTCCTGTCAGTCAGTCTAGAGACAAACCAGAGACCATGCCAGCTAGGCCAGGACACCATTATGTCTCTGGCTTCTCCAGTGCTTGGCAGGGTCAGAGTCCAGGACATTTCGTCATAAGTCAGGTCTCGTTTGTCACCTGTGATTCTCCAGGCTGGTGCAGCCCAGTTCTGGTCAACTTTGAATAGAACTGGCTTTTCCTGTACCTTCCAACACCCTTCCTAGATATTCCAATCTTCTGAAGTGAATCAGTTGGGGAGGAATTAATTACAAATTCATGTAGGGAATTTGTTAGATGTGTACAAATGTTAGAAAGTGAACCATACATCTTCATTTCTTTATTATCTGTGTTTCAACTCAAATGTCATAAGTGTTCATGTGAACAAATGAAGCTTTCCAAAGATATATAAAGAAAAGGTTCAAGCCTGCTGTCACCCACCTTTGGAGTAACAGTGTTTACAACTCAGTAAGCATTTTATCGCAGTGAGTAGGATTTTAACAGGTAAAGGGAAAAAGAGATGGCAGGTGAAAGGCACAAAAGCTCAGGGAAGAGATGTCCCAAGTCATGTTGAGAAAAATAAGGTCAGAGGACCAGGGAGTGCAGCTCAGAGAGGCAGAGCAGAGTAGGGCCCAGGCAGGTGGGACTCTGTCTAGGTAGACCAGGAAATCCTCCACAGTTGGAGTTACTCATGTAAAGTACCAAAGCTTGTGGGTGAGCTGCTGTAAGAATAGAACAAGTTCATGCAATAATGTCACACTTTTTAAAGAAATTTAAAATTTTTTAATAGATTTGGTAAATAAGGAAGTTGTGTCACAGATTAGTGATTCACACTGAGAAACTATGCCAACAAAATTCTTAAACATCTGGTAATCTAGAAGAAATGCAGGTAGGTGTGGTGGGGAAAAGCCTGATGCTAACTCTGTGGGACTCTACTAAGCAATCCAGCTAGTCAAGGTGGTGCTACTGCACCAGGCCAGGGTGGCGGTCACAGATCCACAGATGGCACAAGTCCAAAGGTCTGCTGGCCACCGACTTTTTGGTTAGCTTTCTCAGATAGGAGAAAAAGGGATGCTTGAAGAGTCGGTGCTTGTAATTAAGCCCAACAACCTGGGCATCCCTGAGGGTGTGCTGTACGAGTGGACATATTTGTAACATGTGGTGAGGGAGAAGCAATCAAGGGATATTGGATTAAAGGACTGGTGTCGTACACATACTGTACCAGGCCCAGGCCTTCCCTGTTTGTCTTTGAAGAGTATGTGTAGATCAGTGATTATCCTCTATTCTGGAGGGCCCAGACTCTCAGCATAACCACTCTGTGGACCTGCTACTTGAACCAGGTATTCCTGAAAAGAGCCCAGGCTTGCTGACCACACAGCTAGCTCCTTTCCTTTCCTTCCCTGCACCTCACCTCATGTTTTGTAGTTTTTTCAGACAGTGTAAATTTATTTATTTATTTATTCATTTATTGTATTTATTTTGTGATACTGGGGATTGAACCCAGGGGCATTCTACCTCTGAGCTACACCCCCAGCTCTATTTTATTTTTATTTTGAAACAGGGTCTTGCTAGGTTGATGAGAGTCTCACTACTTGCTGAGGCTATCCTCGAACCTGCATTGCAGTCCTTCTGTCTCAGCCTCCCAAATACTGGGACTACAGGCATGCACCACTGTGCCTGGCTGACAGTGTACATTTTAAGAAGGCATTTCCCATTCTATAGCAATAGCCAGAAAGTAGTTCTTCCTCTCTGACTCAGTGGTTCCACTCCTAAGACTTCGCCCTAAGGAAACACTTTAGCAGAAGCATAACAATGCTTCTTTGCAACAGAACCTACAATAGCTCCCTCACCCTGACCCCAGACATGCCAAGAGAAAGTAGAAGCAGTCTCTATGTCCATTGTGTTGGAATGATTTGATCTATTATAACTTCACAAACAATTCCAATAGTGGATTCAGAACTCATCATGAGACTAGCGTGTCTGTGTTGGAAATGTTTAGGATTGCACACAGTGTTGATAACCACAGAAAGCACCTCCTGCCTGTGATGTGGTAACACTAGACATGTGGGTAGATGGGTCCTCAGGACTGATGTAGTTGTGCTGGGCTGGAATGAAATGTCCTTCCTCACTCTCTGTGTCCCTTCTCCATAACATGTGGAAAAGAAAAGAAGCATGTGGCCCCATGTGGGTGTTCTCCATCTGGCTCAGCAGCCACAGGGCCAGGGCTAACACCGAGCCACACACTTCCTCTCTTGCAGGCACTCCCATATGTTGCCCTCCTCATCGCCATGCTGTTCTTCATCTATGCAGTCATCGGCATGCAGGTAATGTTCCAGACGCTTTTTCCTCAGGGACCCTTTTGCAGGGTAGCCCCAAAGATGCACCTTAGCCAGGGAGAGTAGAGAGACAGTTCATGATTTTTCAGCCAAATGCCTTGGCTGTTGAAGAGATAGGGAGGTCAGAAAGATGTGGCCCCTTAGGCAGGAGCTCTGGAGGACAGAGCCTGTGCCAGGGGAGACCGGGCACAGAAGAATGTGGAGAGGCCAAGTAAGATGTGCCAAGAAAATCTGCATGTCATGGCATTTCCCGCCCCCACCCGAGTCTTGGGAGAATTAACTGGTTGAGAAGACCCATGGTTGATTTCGGCAGCGGTGGGCTATAAGAACCCAATAGCAGAGGAAATGCCATGCTAAAGGAAGCCACAGTTGTCACTGTGGGAGTCCTGTTTTCTCACTGATGTTACTCACGTGATAGAATAGTCATGCCTTATCATAAGTGGGATTCTCACTTGAAATAAAATAGTTCCAGATGTTAGTTAGGACTACACTGGGATGGATGTGGTACTTCAGTAGGTCAGCTTTCCAGGGAGGCATGGAACTGAGCCCCTCTGTGACCCTGGTATGGGGCTGAGAGTCTGTAGCATGCTCATGGTCCTCCTGGGGTTGGGAAAGGGACGGGGCCTCATTAGCAGCTGGCTCACACAGCACCATGCAGGCACTGTGAGGGGTGGCAAGCCTCTGTGGGCGGATCAGGTTGGAGAGCAGAGTGTGGCTCCAGACTTCAACATGGGCTCTTTGCAGATCCTCCACTTGTACACATGCTGTCTTTTTGATGAGGGAGGGATCTGAGTGAGAAAGGTAAAGTGAGCTAGGGGCAAAGAGATGGTTGTGTTTATTTATTTTATCTTTATTTTTTTGTGTGTGGTACTGGGGATTGAACCCAGGCGCATTCTACCTCTGAGCTACACCCCCAGACCTATTTTTTATTCTTTATTTTGAAACAGGGTCTCACTAAGTTGTGGAGGGCCTCACTAAGTAGCTGAGGTTGGCCGCAAACCCAGATGCTCCAGTCTCTGCCTCCCAAGTACTGGGATTAACAAGCGTGCGCCACCATGCCCGGCTGTACTTACCCTTTAGTCCTAGCCTTAAATGGCACTCCCCCAGAAGTCTTTCTTAACTCCAAGCCCCTAGATTCAGATGGACAAGCCTGTTCTCTACTTGCCTGTGGGTCTGGACCATCCCGTCCTCATCAGAGGTTGTCACTGCCTGGTTATTTTTGTAGTCTCTCCCCAGGATAGGAACTCCTTGATGGTGGTAAGGCTGTGCCTGCCTGAAGCACTGGGTTCTTGGTGTTTAACCTAGCACAGCAGATCTTTGCTGGATGAATAAAGTGCCAACTATCTTTATTTATTTTTTTTCTTTTTTTGTGGTACTGGGGATTGAACCCAAGGGCATTCCACCTTCGAGCCACACCCCCAGCCCTATTTTTTATTCTTTATTTTGAAACAGGGTCTCACTAAGTTGTGGAGGGCTTCACTAAGTAGCTGAGGCTGGCTGTAAACCTGCGATCCTCCTGTCTCAGCCTCCCAAGTACTGGGATTACAAGCGTGCGCCACCACACCTGTTCTGCCAACTATCTTTAGAAATCCCCAGTCAGTGTTGATCAAACCTGATTTGATTCTAAATTCACATGTGATTTTTTTTTTTTGCGGTACCAGGGATTGAACGCAGGGGCGTTCTACCTTCGCGCTACGCCCCCGGCCCTATTTTTTTATACTTTATTTTGAAACCGGGTCTCATGAAGTTGCAGAGAGCCTCACTAGGTAGAGAGAGAGAGAGAGAGAGAGAGAGAGAGAGAGAGAGAGAGAGAGAAAGAG
>PVJS01012211.1:0-44304 GCA_004027185.1 Glis glis | reverse complement strand
TCTCTACCTAGTGAGGCCCTCCGCAACTTCGTGAGACCTGGTTTCAAAATAAAGTATAAAAAAATAGGGCCGGGAGCCGGGCGTGGTGGCGCACGCTTGTAATCCCAGTACTTTGGGAGGCGGAGACCGGAGGATCCAGGTTCGCAGCCAGCCTCAGCGCGCGCTCTCTCTCTCTCTCTCCCTCTCTCTCTCTCTCTCTCTACCTAGTGAGGCCCTCCGCAACTTCATGAGACCCAGTTTCAAAATAAAGTATAAAAAATAGGGCCGGGGGTATAGCGCGGAGGTAGAACGCCCCTGCGTTCAATCCCCGGTACCGAAAAAAAAAAAAAAAAGAAATAGCTTAAAGAAGAATGCATGCCGGGCGTGGTGGCGCACGCCTGTAATCCCAGTACTTGGGAGGCTGAGACAGGCGATCACTGGTTCCAGGCCAGCCTCAGCAACTTAGGGAGACCCTGTTTCAAAAACAAAAAATAAAAGGGACTAGGGATATAGCTTAGAGGTAGAACACCCTGGGTTCAATCCCTAGTACCAAAAATAGAAAAAAGGATATGTATCCATTATGCTTCTGACTATGACTGTTACGTTACTAGTCTGTTACATTATTAGATGTGGCTCAGTAGAATATGTTGGTAAATTAGGCTTAATGATGAAACTTCAAAAATACTGTTTTCAGAGTTAGATGCAATGGCACACACTTGTAATCCCAGTACTTGGAAGGCTGAGACAGGAGGATTGCAAGTTCAAGGCCAGCCTCAGCAACTTAGTGAAACCCTGTTTCAAAATAAAAAATGAAAAGGGCTGGGGGTGTAGCTCAGAGATAGAATAGCCTGGGTTCAATCCCCAGTAACACAAAAAAAAAAAGGCTGTTTTCTTGATGGCAAACGTTAGAGATTGATGAAATATCAGAAATACTGGCAAGGTCTATACTGGACATACAGACTGTGTCTCTAAGCAAAAACTAGAGAGCAGAGTTGGGTGCAGTGGTGCACACCTGTAGTCCCAGCTACTTGGGAGGCCGAAGCAGGAAGATCTCTTGTGCCGGGAGCTTGGTGCCGGCCTGGGCAACATAAGGAGGCCCTATCCAAAAATAGAAAAGAATTGGAAAGAGTAGAGCGTGCCCCAGAACCTCTCCTCCAAGTGTTTTATTGGTGTGTTTTTTTTTCCCCAGTCGGCTGGTCTCAGAGCAACTGCTGTCTCCCCAGACCTTGCAATCGCTTTTCTTCTCTGTCTGCAGAATACACATGCTCTGTTTTTCTGCCTCCTAGGTAAACTGTCAGACATTAAATCAACGTGGTCCTCTGGCCCAGCCTCCCACACGCAAGCCTCTCTGTCTCACGAACTGTGGAAGGTGCCCAGAAACACTACTGCGCCCACCAGGCCCCCTCCAGGGCTAGCCAATCCCAAGCCTTCCTCCACCTGGGGCGCCAGCCCCCTCGGCTGGACCAGCTCCTACTCCTCGGGTGAGCGCTTCTCCCCTCCTCCAGCTGGGCATGGGCGTGCCCAGCTGCTTCATCAGGACCCCTGCCTCCTCCCCAGAGCCTAGGAGAGTCAGGAGGGAGCTGAAGCAGCGCTGCACTTGCGGGCATCAGCCCTGGGGGTACAGCTCGCGACAGCTTTGCTCCAGGCCAGGAGGTCCCCAGTGGCCCCCGCTCCCATCCTCTGTCCTGCTGCCGCCACGTGCTGGGTCCTCAGGCCCGTCAGTCGTGCGAGGCTTCCCGCTCCGTCGGCCCACCACTGCCCGCATCCGGCGCTCGACCTCTCCTTACTGTGGCTTCTCCATATATGTTACTGGAACGCGAGGGCTTCCCCGAGCCCAAACCAACACAACCCCAGCAGCTTGCGGCCCTGTGAGCGCCCTCAGGCGCCACCTGCTAACCGGAGGGCTGAGGGAGGTGCTGGGAACTGAAGAAGCCCAACATCTAATCAGCTGCAGGCAGTTTGAGAGTAACTGTCTCGGTCTTTTAGAAGTGGCCCTCATGGGTTTGCTCTGTTTCATTTACCAGCAACTTTAGACTCAGCGTGTTGAGTGTAAGTGGGGTTGGTGGAGACCAGAGCTGTCTGTGTGACGCGCCTGTCCTGCCGTCCCATCCTTTGCGGACGGGAAAGCATGGCCTGGGATGGAGGGGACATTGAGGAAGGCAGCGGTCTGCAGGGTTCATCGTAGAGCCCGCGCTGCGTCCTAGCTGAGATTAGAAACCTGCAAGAGGAGCCGGGCGTGGTGGCGCACGCTTGTAATCCCAGTACTTGGGAGGCGGAGACCGGAGGATCAGGGTTCGCAGCCAGCCTCAGCTACTTAGTGAGGCCCTCCGCAACTTCGTGAGACCCGGTTTCAAAATAAAGGATAAAAAATAGGGCCAGGGTGTAGCTCGGAGGTAGAACGCCCCTGGGTTCAATCCCCGGTACTGCAAAAAAAAAAAAAAGAAACCTGGAAGAGGGCTAAGCCCCCAAACTCCCGTCAACTGAGTTCTCGTCCCCCTGTGCTGGTCACACAGGTTCTGCTTGGAGTACTGACACCTCGGGAAGGACGAGCAGCTGGCTGGTTCTTCGCAACCTCACACCCCAGGTACAGGCCCCGGCGCGGTAGAGGGTGCGCCCACGGGATCACAGAGCACAAGGAAGTGCCGCCCCGCCCTGCTGCAGCCAATGGCGGCGCCCTCTCAGGCCAGGGGCGCCCGGGCAAGCGGGGGATGTTCAAGTGTGGGGTCGGCTCAGGTGGCAGCGGGCACACAGACCCGGCAGCGCTTTCACCATGCCCCTTGTTACGCATTGCCCTTGGGGGCGGAGAGCACACCTTTGTAAACGCTGCTGCCCGTTCCAGGGTGACTGAGCCCTGGTGGCCGGCCTAGTCGCCAGGCCCGGGTGCTTCACCTGTGTGGCCGTGAGGCGCCGGCCCTGTGCCTGCCACACCACAGGCCCCACGGGCAGGCTCTGGTGAGAGGAAGCAGAACCCACCGTGGTTTTTTCCTCCTTCCTGTGAGAAGTTCAACTCGTGCGATATTACTGAAGAGGGCAGCATTTGGGATGTGTGCCCGGCCACAGAGTAGCCAGCATCAGCGTGCCACGCTGTGTGGCTGAGCCTCTCCGGCACAGGCTTCCCTGGTGCGAGTGTGCCCGGGCTCAGTGCTGTCTTTGGAGAGGGTGGTGAGGAGCCTGGAGGGAACGCGTGGCGCCCTGTGCTTCCTCCCCAGATCGACGGCTCCACCCTGCGGACGCTGTGCTTGCAGCACGGGCCTCTCATCACATTCCACCTGAACCTGACTCAAGGCAACGCCGTGGTCCGCTACAGCTCCAAGGAGGAGGCCGCCAAGGCCCAGAAGTCTCTGCACATGTGCGTTTCTCCTGGGCCCTGGAGCGCGGGGCGGGGAGAGGAGTGTCCCGGGTGCCGTCCTGGGGGCTGCGATCAGGGTCTCCTCAGCGCGTAGACGGCCGTCCTCTCCGGTGTCCTCACGTGGCCATCCCTCTGTGTGTGTCTGTCCTGGTCTCACACGAGAGCTCCAGTCGTGTTGGATTAGGGCCACCCGTGTGACCTCAGTTAACGTAATCACCTCTCTAAGATTCTCCAAATACAGACACGTTCGAAACCACTGGGGGCTGGGACTGAAGGGTATGACTTTGGGGAGACGCAGAATATCTAGGTATCTCGTGATGAGTTGGTTTCTGCTGACTGTGTCCTCTGTAGAAGAGGCTTCCCAAAGAGCCGCGTCAAGTCCACCAGTAGGAAGGAAGCACCCCGTCACCGGGACCCTCGAAGTGACACCTCTTACGCGGCCGGCAGTGGTCCTCACAGCCAGCCAGTAAGAATCCTTAAGGGATTCTTACGATGCAGAGTACTAGTAGACCTGCGCAGGCCCTTGAGATGTGGGCCCAGATGTTAGTCCTTCTTAGCTTTAGCTCAAGATGCAAATTGTACTGGTGCTAAGTGAAACCATTTTCTTTTTTTTTTTTTTCGGTACCAGGGATTGAACCCAGGGGCGTTCTACCTCCGAGCTACACCCCCAACCCTATTTTTTATTCTTTATTTTGAAACCGGGTCTCACGAAGTTGCAAAGGGCCTCACTAAGTAACTGAGGCTGGCCGCAAACCCGGATCCTCCGGTCTCCGCCTCCCAAGTACTAGGATTACAAGCGTGCGCCACCATGCCCGGCACAGTGAGGCCATTTTCATGGTGTGCTCATGCATTTACACGTGCATGTGCTGCACACACAAGTACATGGCTGCCGGGAGTCTCAACATGGGGACAAGCGTAGTCTGATTTAGAATTAGCAATGCCAACACGGCCACGGGACTGGACCTGGTGGCGTGTGACACGTGCATCCGCTGTGCCTTTCCCACTTCCAGTGACGCTCTCTCCTGACTTCCTGTTTCTTGTGCAGGTGTGTGCTGGGAAACACTACCATCTTGGCGGAGTTCGCCAGTGAGGAGGAAGTGAACCGGTTCCTGGCCCAAGGCCAAGCCCTGCCGCCCACCTCCAGCTGGCAGTCCAGCAGTGGGAGCAGCCAGCCGCGGCTGGGCGCCTCGGGCAGCGCCCACGGCCTGGTGCGCGGCGAGGCCTCCCACTGGAACGCCCCGTGCCTGGGTGGCAAAGGGAGCAGCGAGCTGCTGTGGGGCGGAGTGCCCCAGTACTCCAGCAGCCTGTGGGGCCCGCCCAGCACTGACGACGGCAGGGTGATCGGCAGCCCCACCCCGCTGAACACGCTGCTGCCCGGGGACCTGCTCAGCGGGGAGTCCATCTAGGGCCACAGTCATCAGCGCAAGGAAAAGAGCCGGCCTTTCCAGTCCGGGCGTCGGGGCCGCAGGACGAGCAGCCCGCAGCCCTCTCCAGTACCTCTGTCCAGTTCTGAAGACGAACCTTCCCGCAGCCCTTGTGAACTGTTCCGGAAACAGTGCGGGCTGCGCTTGGTCAGTGTCACATGCTAACGACAGGATGTTCCTCATAGCTTTTTATTTTGTGTCGTCTTACGTTTGTATGGTGTGTTGTCATTTTGAGTTTTAAGTATAAAAGCTGCTTAGAATAGTTCTATCATGAAGGGCACTTTTCAGATTGTGGGCTGGAAAGGGTTATTTTATGGTGGGGGGGAGGGAGGGAGACTCGAAGCCTATTTAAAGTGAGCCTGTGACGATTATGCACATTACCAGAGGCGGCGGGGCAGGGCGGTGGCTCCGGCACTGGGCGCGGGCGCAGAGCTGAGCGGCGCCGGCTGCCACCTGCTCTCTGTTCCCCTGGATCCGCCTATGCACATTACCCTTGTTTCATTACTTTTTCATGTCATTTTTTTTTTGATCCCAAAAAATATTTTTTAAAAGTTAAAAAAAAGACATATCAAACATGCAAATACTTGAATCCAGCAGGCCAATAACGAAATGTGAACACTTTCTTAAGTCTAATTCTACACTTCCAGGTTGACATCAGTACACAGAAACAGGCTCTAGGAAAAATTTCTAAGTTCATAGCCTATGTGTGCATGTGTGTGTGCGTGTGCAACAGTGTGTGTGTGTGTGTGTGTGTGCACGTGCTCTGGCACGGTGTGCGCTCCTGAGTGCGCATGTCTGTGAGCGTGTGAGGGATTTAACTGTGGGTTTTCCCTTTTATTCAGTATATGCTTTTTTTGGCTCATTGGTCAAATGTTTGTTATTATTAGCTTCTAACTTTGCACTGAGGTGTCCCTGCCCTTCCTTTAGCTAATCCTAAACATTAAAGAGAAGTCACAGGACAGGGCTGGTGACAATTCATGTGTAAATGTTTACTCAAGGACTCTGTTATTGCATTTAAAATTACAGTGTATATCTCTGGAGAAATAATATGTATATCTACCTTTAGCAGCTTTTTATCGTGGACTAATGCAAGAAAATTATTACCAGAGTATTGCACCATTTTTCCATTTGGAATATAAAGTTAAAGAGAAAACTGTTGTTGAACTGTGGCCATAGATACTTGTGGAGATGGCGCTCCGCGGAGGAGCGGGAGCGAGCACTTGGACGTGGTGTGACTGCTTGTAGAGGGGCCCGCGGCTCGGGCTCCCACCTGTTTACAGACCTTTTTTCTCCTTCAGACTTTAAAATTTAAAAAAAAATTTAAAAAGGAATTAAAAAAAAGAAAAAAAGACTTCCGTCGTAAAGAATCCTATTTTCAGAATGCAGATGCGCTACTTCAGAGCTCTGGGATTGGACAGTGCTGTCCCCCGGCCATCGTCGTGGACTGTCGGTTGTCCTCGCCCCTCTGTCTCGGGGACGAGGCGTTGTGGTCACTGTCTTGCACATGCCGGACGCGCTCTCAGGAAAGCCAGGGCTCCCGAGGGCAGCTCCACACCATTTCATGTATTTTTAAACCCAACTCCTAGCACTGAAGATGTTATTAAAAAAAATAAAAATTAAAAAAATAAAGAAAAAAGAAAAAAGAGAAAAAAAACCACAAAGAAGAAAAATACCTAATCTCTAATGTGTAGCAGTTACATATTTACCAAATAATGGACTCAAAAGAAATAGATGTTTGAAGAGTGCTTTATATATTAAAAATTGCTTTATGTTTTAAAAATGATCAATGTTTTGATTGTTTTGCAAGGAAGAAAGACAATGGAATAACATACCCTCAAGTATGTTTTAAAAAAATATATATGAACATTGTGCTCCCTGCCTGCTCGATCAGGAAACTCGTGCATTACATTTTTTTTAATTAGCTTTTTAATGGTTTTATCAAAACAAAAAACAAAAACAAACAAAAAAAACAAAATAGAAAGAAAAAAAAAAGAAAGTCCTGCAAGATTGCAGATCAACAAAAGCTGGTTTTATAGAGGATCATGAACTATGCACAAACTGGGTTCAAGACTTTTTTTCTCAAGTTTCGTAGTGTATTTAGCTCAACGACCTTCCTCAGAGTGATTGCATCTCATCGCCATTACATGCATGCGATATATTTGATGTATGTATATGTATGTATATGTATATCAAATATACGTGCGTGCGTGTGTGCGTGTGCGTGCGTGCGTGTGCCCCAAACATACAGCTTGCCATGCTGCCATTTAGCACTGAGTTGTAGAAAAACTGATGTTTTAAAATTGGGGGTGGAAGTAAAGGGTCTGTTTGTTTTCAGTTTTTGTTGGGACTTTTTCTTTTTCTTTTTTTTTTTACCTCTTATTTTGAATTTAAGATGTCTGTTACTCTGAGATTAAAAAACAAGTTTGTGGCTCTCAATGTTTTTCCTCATAGAATGTGATTGCTGAAGAACATGCACCGAAAGTTGCTTTCAAAAGTACAACGCATTGTTGAATCTTAATAAATTGCAATTTTTTTCTTGGCTGTTCAAATTAATGTGTTCTTCATTTTTAAAAGACATATATTCTCAATTTTCACTTTATATACTGCAATTGGGAGAGTCATCCCACTGTATATGACAAATCCCCTGTCTCTTTTTATGATGTCCTCAGGGTTTACATATATACTTAAACTCAGAATTTTGGTTGACAGCTAGGTATGGTGGCGCACACCTGTAACTTCACTACTCAGCTGAGACAGGAGGGTCGCAGGTTTGAGGCCAGCCTCAACAACTTAGCAAGACCATTTCAAACTGAAAAATAAAAAATAAAAAAGGGAGCCAGGCGTGGTGGCGCACGCTTGTAATCCCAGTACTTTGGGAGGTGGAAACTGGACGATCCGGGTTCGCAGCCAGCCTCAGCGCGCGCTCTCTCTCTCTCTCTCTCTCTCTCTCTCTCTCTCTCCTTAGTGAGGCCCTCCACAACTTCGTGAGACCCGGTTTCAAAATAAAGTATAAAAAATAGGACTGGGGGCGTAGCGCGGAGGTAGAATGTCCCTGGGTTCAATCCCTGGTACTGCAAAAAAAAATAAAAATAAAAAAAATTAAAAAGGGGGTGTAGCTCAGAGGTAGGATGCCCTGGGTTCAATCTCCAGTACCAAAAATGAGTAAATAGGACTGGGGGTGTAGCAAGAGGTAGAGTGCCCCTGGGCTCAGTCTCCAATACCCCCCAAAAAGAAAGAGAATTTGGGTTTATCATTTGTTTTGCTGTTACTTTTTTGTGTGTGCATGTGTGGTACTGGGGATTGAACCCAGGGGCATTCATTCTACCTGGGTTCTGGCATTCTACCCCCAGCCCTATTTTTATTTTGAAACAGGGTCTTGCTAGGTTGACGAGAGTCTCACTACTTGCTGAGGCTGTCCTTGACTCTGCCATCCTCCTGTCTCAGCCTCCCACTGGGACTACAGATGTGCGCCACCACGCCTGGCTGCAGTTAAGATTTAAGTCGTTATCGTGGGGAGGCACGATGGAGCTGCGGAGCTCCACTGCCAGTGGCCTGTCTCAACCTGGCGCGTCTGAGACCAGTGTTGTCCGGGACAACAGCAGGCAAGGCCTGGGTCTGCTGGGGATGCTCTGAGGACCCAGTGTGGGCATCAGAAGTCAGCAGAGGAGCCGGGCATGGTGGCAGCTCCTGGAGTCCCAGCTCCTCAGGAAGCTGAAGCTAGAGGACCGCTCAAGCCCGGGAGTTCAAGGCCAGCCTGTCTCAAAAAAAAAGAAGAGACTAATGAGGGTCTCTTGTGTTTCTTATACAATTACCTTAGCTAACTTCTACCAATTCAAGCACCAGGTGAAGCAGCGACTCTGACTGCGGGGCACCAGGAGGCATCTGAACACTTGTTTTCTTGGGCCCATCCCTAGAACTCTGGCTCTCAGGCCTTGCTGTGTCGGCACTTCTGTTTCAACACTGTTGTAGAGCATCTTGGGACAGCATGCCAAGTGCCCACTGTGACCCTCCCCGGTGACAAATGGGACACCTCCACTCCCTGGGACAGGCGCCAGCTCCGCCTGTCAAGAAGATAGACCTGCCCGCCGGAGGCTGGCCCCACGGCGACAGGGGTCCACTGCTATCTCCAGCCGACCTCTTAGGAGAGTTAAGAAGAAAAGCCTTGAAGACCCCATAATCCAAAAAATTCAAGACCAGAAGAACGAAACTGAGAGATGGGAGCGGGAGAGCCCTTGGCGTTCTTAACCAGCATGAACCTGGAGCAGCGACCCCCAGCTCTGTGTGCAGCTCTTCAGCCAGGGTTCCCTCTGTGCCCGGGGTGTGCAGAATTTCAGGGGAGCAGACTGCAGGGGTGCCTCTCCCCTGGGAGAAGTCCAGTGCCTGAAGGTTGTCCAAAGGGAGCAGCTGGAAGAGGTGGCACCTGCCCCCGGCTGCGAGGCCAGTGGGATTTCAACAGTCTGGGGAGGGCAGGGGACAGGACTGTGACCCAGTGTGAAGGCTTGCATCTAGTCATGGGACCCATGGGCGAAAAGGAGGCCTGCTGTCTGAAGTCAAGGAAACAATAGGTTTGGAGCTGCACTTTCTGTCCACGTGTGTGTGTGTGTGTGTGTGTGTGTGTCTTTGTGTATCTGTGTGTGTGGCACTAGGGATTGAACCCAGGGGCATTCTATCTCTGAGCTACACCCCCAGCCCTATTTTATTCTTTTATTTTGAAGCAGGGTCTCACTAAGTTGCAGAGGGCCTCACCAAGGTCAAGAACCTGCGATCCTCCTGTCTCAGCCTCCCAAATACTGGGATTACAAGCGTGAGCCACCACGCCCGGCTACTTTCTGTCTTTTATCCCAGCGACAGCATCGAAGGATGGTGAGGGCAGGGTGCTCAGCAGTGGTCATGGGTGTAGAGAAAGGCTGGGAGGAGAGGTGTCGGGCGAGCCCTGACTCTAGGGACATGAACATAAGATGGGAGATGTCAGGCACCATGGAAAACGGGCAGGCAGAGGTGGCGAGCAGGCCGGGAGGACTCTGCGGGAAGAACAGATGGACCTTCAGATGGACCGAGAGAGCCACGGCAGACTGAGATGGAACATGCAGCTAGTTTCCGCGTGCACACTGGCGTTTCAGCAGGATCACTGCCGACAAGCCCCCGATGGCAGCGCGTGAAGCAGGACTGGCCTCCGTGCCTGTGGCCCCAGAGGCACCGGCTCAGGACGGAGCTAGCCGGCCCAGAGCGCGGTTCTCAGCCTCGCCCACGTTCGAATGAGCCGGGAAGGCTTAGCATCCCACAGCCGGCCACATCTACACCAGCTCCTTCAGAATGTCTGGGGGTGGCCCCAGGCGCCAGGGCTTGTTTAATCTTCCCCTGGGATCCGTGGCGCAGCCGAGGTCGGGACGCGCGCAGAGGATCCCTGTCATTCAGCCTGAAATGCCGCTGCCAGCCTCAGCGCTGGAGGAGCCATTTGCAGCTAACGAGTCAACTTGATCTCTCTTGGCAGATAGAGTTGGCTTTTTTCTCTTCTCTTTTTTGAAATCAAAACGTTGCGTGTGGGGGCTGAGGGGTAGCTCCTTAGACTCCATCCTCGTCTCTGGAAACACAAAACAAAACACCTCTCACGTGCCAGGCGTGGTGCTGAGCGCTTACAGAGCTGCGGCGAGGGCTATAATGGCCGCAAGAGGAGAGGAGCGAGAGTTAGGAGAGGCCACCAGGCGTGCCCAGAGCCATCTGGGGACTCCAGGCGTGCCCAAGGCTGCTTGTGGGCCTGGAGCACCACACAGGCTGTCATGGAAGAGACACGGGAAATATTCCGGCTGAAGGATGAGTCCAGGGAACAGAACCAGGGAGACAGAGATGGAAGGAACCGCTCACCAGCTGTCAGCTGGCAAGTCTGCAATGCCAGGCAGGCCGGGCAGCAGCAGGGGACTTAGGCAGGAGTGGGTGCGGCTGTCTTGAGGCCGACTTTCTTCTTCTCCAGGAAACCTCAGTTTGACTCTTAAGGCCTTCGACTGATTGGATGAGGCCCACCCACATGACCAAAGCTCATCTCCTGTGCTGAAAGTCCGTTGATTGTCGATGTTGACTGAGCCTGCAACATCCCTTCACAGCAACACCTGGATCTGAGTTTGATGAAGTCGCTGGGTGCCACAGACTGGCCTGGTAGACTCATGGCCGACAGCGCACTCGATAACCCTACGATGCCCCGGGCCGCTTCTTAAGCGTCTCAGAGTAGCCTGTCCTGGTCTCGTGGAGCTGCTGTGAGGCAGGTGAACTGGGCTCAAGAAATCAACCCTGTCAAACCTGCGCCAACCCCGTATCCCCCCACCCAGCAGAGGCTGCGGCTAGAGGAAGGCGTCTGACGGATGTGGTCCCGCGACCAAGGTCAGTCACACACTTTCTGGACTGCAAGTCCGGTGTCACCCCACAGCACTCACGCCCAGAGAGGCAGCCAAAAGTGGGCACCCAGACCAGCATGGCCCCCTGCTGGCTTGGGTCAGCACGATGGGTGGGGCAGGCCCAGGAGCCGGGTGTCGCGCTAGCTGGCGGCCTCTGCGTCTGCACATGCGGAACGCAGCTTCCCACGGCACTGGGTGAGCAGGCCCGGGGCGGGGCGGGGCGGGGACAGCCGGTGGCCGGCAGCACCTTCCTTGGCACTTGGCCCTCCTAGGTGCCCCTGGTGAGTGATGAATGGTGGGGCCCAGCACTGCTCTGTGACCCTGTCCCCCACCCAGGGTGGCTCCCCGGCCCTGTGCACAACTATAGACTGAGACACTAGGGCCGTGAGTGGCAGGCTGTCCCCTCACCCCGTGCCCACTCCCTGCAGCCCCAGGTTTCTAGCTCAGCCTGCTGGACCCACCCCTGCCCTGCCAGCTACGGGCAGCCAGAATCCGGGGCCTTCACACCAAGCCCTGCCACCCAAGCCTGGGTGTTAGCTGCCCCTCGGGGGGAGGGGGGCTCCTCTCCCAAACACTCATGTCACCCCACCGAGTCCTTCCTCAGGTTTGCCTCAGGCCCAGCAAGCATCCCCCACGGTCCACTTACCACCCCGGGCACAGCCTGGCCCTGCCTGTCTCGCCTGCGCCCGTGTAAGCCCTCTGGGGGGCACAGGGCATCTCAAGCCAGCCTCCAGGAGCTCGGCCAGCAGAGGGCGCCCTCCACGCAGCACCCGGCAGAGGCTCCACCACCACAGTGCAGGGCAGGCGTCGGGCACGGTGGCCCCGTGCCCACACACACCCGGCCAGCCCCAGTTGCAAGCACAGCCTCCCAAAGACAGGCGCATTTTATGAACCCCTTTAATCAGAATAAATAGAGTCCCAGACAAGGAGGGCCCCCCACTCACCCACCCGCCCGCTCCAGCTCAGCTCAGTCCACAAAGTCACGCCACTGTCCCAGTCCACGGGGTCTCAGGTCCACGTCTCTGCCTACCAGGCCGTGGTGACGGGGAGCGGCTGGGAGAGCCTGCAAGGCCCCTCGCTGTCCCACCAGGTGTCCCCTCCATCTGCAAGCATGTGTCCAGCCCTGCCAGAAAGGGGAGTCAGCGGGGCCACAGCGTCACTGTCCCTCCGACCTGGCCAGCAGAGCTGGCCGCAGTGTAGCCTCCCGAGGCCAATGAAGGCTCGAGAGCGCAGTCCGAGTGGCTGGCGGCGGGCTGGACACGGCCTCCAGCTTCACCGCCGATGATTTGTTCAGGGGAGGGCCGGAGCGTATGCAATGGCCGCTTTAGTTGGTCAAAAGCTGTCCAATATCGGCAAGTTCACATGGGGCATCCAACAGCGGCAGCCCCGTGGCGTCTGGGCGCTGCAGGTGCAGGGGACTCGGAACACCTCACCTACACCAGCAGTGGGCGCTGGGTGGTGCAGTCCCTCCTCCACATGGGGAAACTGAGGCTGGGGGCTTGTCTCCATGAGGCCTGGCGGGCAGGGGCCGCGTGCCTGACCGCGGGGCCCTGAGGCTAGCTCAGGTCACACACGTTTGTTCAGGCGGTGAGTGAATGAGTGCGGGCTTCACCCTGAGGCGCCTCCCAATGCAGGCGATACCCCAGAGCTGCGGCCGGGCGTCTGCAGCCACGCGGCCCGCAGCCTGGTGGCCGTGGACCCAGACACGGCGGGCGTCCGGGCAGCCGCAGAGCCAGGCGTCAGAGCGTGAGGCCATGTGTGTGCAGTGCCCGTCCACGGTCAGCAGGAAGAGCTTAGGCCACCCTCCTGTCATCAAGGTCACCCAATGCTGGCCCACCCCCAGGCCTGAAGAGGGCACCCTTCCCCAGCCTGACCACGGTAACGATGAACAATGAAGACAGATGGGAGGACTGAGGTCAGGCTGCAGGCAGTGGCAGGGAGGCTGACCCGGGAGGCCGTGCAGTGAGGCTGGCACACAGGTCCAGGGTGTGCCTGGTGCTCAGTCGCACGTCTCCTCCTCCAGGAAGGAGAATCCCCAAGAGACGCTGCTGCCCAGCCCCAGCCAGCCCTTCCCACCCAGCACACTCGGCCGGTCACCTGCTCCTCTCCTTCCTCTCATAAACAGAGTGAAGCTTGTTGATCAAGAAGATTTTGTCTTCCCCCTCCTAGAAAGGCCAGAACAGAAAGCGTGTGAGACAGAAGCTGTCCGTTCCTCTGTCCTTCCAGAGCCCGCCCGTCCAGACTGCATGTGCAGGAACTTGCAAGGGGCATTCATCATCACAAGGAGCAAAAAGTTACCAGGTTAATGAGACACCAAGACAAAGGGAAAAAAGCCAAAAAGTAGGTTTATGCGTGGATCCAGGCTTCCTAGTAGCGAAAGCAAAAAGGGAAAGAAGATTGGCTGCCCAGTGGAGGCCCAGAGCCAGCCTGGCTCGGTCTCCAACTTGTCCTGCCATTAATAACTGCACTTAGCCAATCACCTGCTCTCTGGCCTCAACGCCACCATCTGAGAAAGGAGGGTGGAGCTGGTGTGCCTGCCTGCCTTTCCTCACTACCAACAGTGGCTCAGAACAACACAGACTCATCTCCCGGCTCTAGAGGCCGGAAGAGCTAAAATCGAGGTGTCAGGGGGCTGCATGCCTCCCGGAGGCCCCGAGGGACCATCCGCTTCTGGCCTTGCCAGCTTCTAGAGACCAGGGCACGCCTTGGCCTCCGCCCCTCCCTCCACCACAGCGCCAGCCACTGCCAGTCTCTCTCAGGTCCCATGTGACACTCGTCCTCCTGTCCCTCTCCACTGATGACTGTCCTGGGCCCCCTCGGACGATCCAGGCTAACCTCCCACCCCAAGGTCAGCTATGAGCAGCCTTAACTCCCCTGGCACATTCAGGGTTCCGGTCTTAGGACAGGGACATCTTTGGGGCCGGCATGTGCTGGTCCAGGGCTCTTTTAACAAAGCGAAAAGCATATACACATCTGGCACGGGACCCGGCGCAAGGAGACACCAAAGGACGTCAGCGACCACCAATCCGGGGACCAGGCCACAGATCCTTAACAGGGTCTTCACAAAGACCAAAGAGCGGTTTTGTCAGGAACCAAGCTGACCAAGCCAACTGGTGCCCGGCAGCCCGGCTTAGCCCTCTCAGGAGGACCCTTGCAATAGCCACAGGACCGCAGGCTCCCGAAGCAACGCCTCGTTTTCCTCTGGCAAGTTGGTAAAACAAAAGCAAAGCATGTAGCCAGGCGCAGTGGCACACTCCTGTAATCCTAGCGACTCACAGGCTGAGGCAGGAGGATCGCAGGTTCGAGGCCAGCCTTGGCAACTCGGCGAGACCCTGACTCAAAATAAAAGTAATAAGCCGGGCATGGTGGTGCACGCTTGTAATCCCAGTACTTGGGAGACTGAGACGGGAAGATCACAGGTCTGAGGACAGCCTCAGCAAGTAGTGAGGCTCTCATCAACCTAGAGAGACCCTGTTTCAAAATAAAAATAAAATAGGACTGGGGTTGTAGCCCCTGGGTTCAATCCCCAGTACCACAATAAATAAATAAATAAATAAATAAATAAGGGCTGGGGGGTGTAGCTAAGTAGGAAAGTACCCCTGGGTTAAATACCTAGTACCAAAAAAAGAAAGCCGGGCGTGGTGGTGCACACTTGCAATCCCAGTACTTGGGAGGCTGAGATAGGAGGATCCAGGTTCGCGGCCAGCCTCAGCTACTTAGTGAGGCCTCCGCAACTTACTGAGACCGTTTCCAAAAAAAGAATAAAAAATAGGGCCGGGGGTGTAGCTCGGAGGTAGAACGCCCCTGGGTTCAATCCCTGGTACCGCAAAAAAATAAATAAAAGAGTCTGGGCACTTGCTAAACCACCCTGCCCAGACCCAGGGACAGCCGCCAGGGTGACAGACACTCAGACCTGCAGCCCCAAAGACTCAGACGTGGGGCAGGAGTCAGATCTGGGCAGACGCTGCAGCCAGGGTCTACCTGGAGAATGGCCTTTCTGATCCCAGAGGAATGGAGGGCATAGCCGGGATTCTCCTCCCAATGCCGCTGCATCCCCAGGCAATGGCCGCCCCACAGTAGAATGAACCATTTCACCAAGAACAACCACCTTGTCTGGACACCCGGCTTTGAGCTCAACCTCTGGTGTGTCACCAAGACCACGGCTGGTGAGAGGCAGGGCGCATCTATGTGGGCCGCGTTGTTTACTGCCCCAAGGAACGCAGAGCCATCCCAGAGAGCTGCGCCGGCACGGGCTGCCAGAGCCCTTGCTCCTGGCACCAACCGCAGGTGCCAGCCCCTGACGTCCACCGAGGCCTGGAGCTAGTGCTGGAGAGAGGCCCTGGCCCAGCCCTCAAACAGACACCTCAAACAGGCGCCCAGAAGCTCCAGTGGCCGAGCGCACAGCCCGGGAGAGGCAGATGGCGAGGGTGGGCCCGGGCAAGGTCAGAGCCTCCTCCAGGGACTCCGAGCAGCCGGCCCACACCTGCAGCAAGCACGCTGGCCGGGAAAGGCCAGGCCCAGAGAGACGCCCTGTGAGCAAGCACACCCTCAGGGCAGAGGCAGCCCGGGAAGGGAGGCCAGGGCTGGGCGCCCAGCTCTCTGTCCCACCTCACCTCACTCATGGCAAACATCAGTGCTTCATACAAAACGCTACTTTTGGGGGGCACGGGGGTACTAAGGATTGAACCCAGGGGCATTCTACCTCCAAGCTATACCCCCAGCTCTTTTTCTTTTGAAACAGGGTCTCACTAGGTTGCTGAGGGTCTCACTAAGTTGCTAAGGCTGGCCTCCAACCTGCAATCCTCCTGTCTCAGCATCCTAAGTACTGAGATAACAGGTATGTGCCACCTCGCCTGGTTCGAACTATTACTTTGTCCCCTTAATTAAAAAGGTCTTAAATCCTGGCTCTCTTTCAACTTTATTCTGTTTCTTTGTCAAATGAGGGCACTGGCCAGGGCCCCTGTTTCAAAAGTCCAAAAGCCATTTCCAATATCTCAGAAGTCCTGTGGCCACAGCAGGGCTGCACACCCTAGAACAGACCCCGTCTCCCGCCTACAGCCAGCACCAGCGGGTCCCTGCAGACCCCGAGCCCAAATCACACGTGTGAATCGAGGGAAACTCAGCAGGTGGGGTGCACAGGGCCCTGGGGGGCTGGCGGGTGGCAGGATGGCGGAGGGGACACTCACGTTGTGGATCTGCTCCTTGAGGAGGCAGATGACCTTCCGCTGGCCCTTCACCACCTGGATGTTGAGGTAGATGACAGCCCTGCGGGACATGGGTGGTCAGGCCGCGGCCGGGCCCCGCCCAGGCCCGTCCCTCGAGCACGGCACTCACAGCAGCAGGGCGGAGGCCAGGAAGAGCAGGAAGGTGTTCTCCACCAGGTGCCGGTACAGCCAGGGCAGCCAGGAGGCCCCGGGGCCCGCCCGCTCCAGCTGGCGCACCCACACCGTGCCCGCCTCGTACATGGTTTCCAGGGTCCGGAAGGGGCCGCAGGTGCCCGAGGGCTTCACCCTGGGGAGAAAGTGCCGGGAACCCTTAGGGCAGGGCCCCCACCCGGCTCCCTCCCAGCCCCAGACAACCTCACACCACCAAATCCCACCCCAGACCCACCCCGTCCCCCTCGGCCGCAGCCCACTCACTGCCAGATGGCATAGCACAGGAAGATGGCGGCGCCCAGGAAGGAGGGGAAGCAGAGCAGCGTGAGGAAGACCGTGCTCATGTGCGAGGCCAGCCAGGGCCTGCGCGGGGCCTGGCAGTTGGCCATCAGGCTCGCCTGGGGACAAAGGCTGTGCTGGGCCACGGCCACCGCACCCCCAAGGTGCCCTGTCCCCGGGCCCAGAGCCCTCCAGGAGTGAGGGCAGAGCCCCGAGCCCAGGAGCCAGGACCCCGGGACCTCGGGACAGGGCCCGGCCCTCACTCCCCTCTCCCTGGGGGACCCAGGCAGCCCTGGTCAGAAAAGGCAGACACTCAGAATCCCCCAACACGGAGCCGGAAGAGCTGGGCCACCCTCCCATCCACAGCGCGGGGACCAAGGTGCAGGGGACACGGCTGTCCCAGGTCACACGCTGATGCCGACAGCCACCTCCACGGACAAGGTCGTCACAGCGCCGGCTCTGAAGCTTCCCAGAAGTCTCCTCCAGCCCCCAGGACGCTGTCCCCACCGTGCAGGCAAGGAGGCAGGGAGAGGGGAGCCCAAAACCAGGGCCACTGCCCAGAGCCCGGCCCAGCACACGGGCTGGTGAGGCCTCCAGCCAGCGGGATGGGGAGGATGCCCGCGCCCACCCCAGCCAGCCAGCGGCTGCCGCCCCCATTAGTCAGCTCACACCAATTACCTTCTTGACCTGGAAGAGCAGCAGCAGCCGGAGGACCTGCACCGCGGGCAGGAGGGGCGAGAAGAGGGCGCCCAGCCTGCAGGGGGCCGCGGTGAGAGGCCGGGTCAGCTCTGCACCTCCGGGGGCCGCCCGCACCCTCCGCTCCCACCCAGGACCAGGCCGCCGCTGCAGGGGACACTGGACTGGCCTCAGCCCAGGAGGGGCAGGTGTGCAGCGCAGGGGGACAGGGGCACAGGGCTCAGGGGCTGGGCAGCAGAGGTGGGTGGGCGGCCTCACCAGGTCAGAGTCTGCCCGTAGATGAGGTCCAGAACATTCTTCGCAATGTCGAACTCAGGCTTCCGCCTCCTCTTCAGCTTCTTCTCGGAGATAAACCTGGGCAGAGGAGCCTGACAGGTGGGCAAAAGACCCTCGTCCCGCCAGGAAGGCTCCCCCCAGTGACAGCCAGCCCTCCCTGCACACGTGCCCAGCAGGTGTCAGGAGACCCCAGCCGTCCCAGGCCACCCCAGCGCTCAGCTCCACAATGGTCTCCTCTCAGCCTTTTTACTGATTTTTGTTGTTGTTTTGCCTGAGTCTACCCTCTCGGCCTTTTTTCTAAGTTGGTGAAACATGCAGAAACATCAAATATTATACTGCTTTTCTTTTCTTTTCTTCTTTTGGTACTGGAGATTGCGTCCAGGGGCATTCTACCTCTTTTTTTTTTTTCCAGTACTGGGGATTGAACCCAGGGGCATTCTACCTCCAAGCTACACCCACAGCCCTATTTTTTATTCTTTATTTTGAAACAGGGTCTCACTAAGTAGCTGAGGCTCACTTCGAACCCGTGATCCTCCTGTCTCAGCCTCCTAAGTACTGGGATTACAAGCATGCAGCACCATGCCCGGCGGGGCATTCTACCACTGAGCTACACCCCAGCCCTTTTTTATTTTGAAACAGGGTCTTCCTAAGTTGCTAAGGCTAACCTCAAACTTGCGATCCTCCTGTCTCAGCCTCCCAAGATCTGGGATTCCAGGCGTGCACCACCACGCCTGGCTGTACTGCTTTTTAAAAAATCTTATTTTTTATTATTATTAAATTCATATAGTCTCAGCTGGGTGTGGTGGCGCACGCTTGTAATCCCAGTACTTGGGAGGCTGAGATAGGACAATCACAGGTTCAAGGACAGCCTCAGCAACTTAGCCAGACCCTGTTTCAAAACAAAAAGTAAAAAGGGACTGGGGTGTAACTTGGAGGTAGAATGCCCCTGGGTTCAATCCCCAGTACCACACATACAAAAAAAAAATTCATATAGTCTCAAAGAAAATACAATAGGAAGGAGATAAGAAACATCCATGGGAGGCTGAGACAGGATCGCAGGTTCAAGGCTAGCACACAGTAACTTAGCAAGACCCCGTTTCAAAAATAAAAAAAATAAGCCAGGCGTGGTGGTGCACACTTGTAATCCCAGTACTTGGCAGGCTGAGACAGGAGGATCACAGGTTCACGGCCAGCCTCAGCTACTTAGTGAGGCCCTCCACAACTTAGTGAGACCCTGTTTCAAAATTAAAAATTAAAATTGGGCCAGGGGTGTAGCTCAGAGGTAGAATTCCCCTAGGTTCAATCCCCAGTACCTCAAAAAAAATAAAAGCCGGATGTGGTGGTGCATGCTTGTAATCCCAGTACTTGGGAGGCTGATATAGGAGGATCGCAGGTTCAGGACCAGCCTCAACAGCTTAGGCTCTCTGCAACTTAGTGAGACCCTGTTTCAAAAGAAAAAATAAAATAGGGCTGGGGGTGTAGCTCAGAGGTAGAATGCAACTGGGTTCAGTCCCCAGTAGCAGAAAAAACAAAACAGAACCCATCCCAAGTGCTAGGTGCCACAGTGGCCCCCCACGATATTCTGAAGATACCTCCACTCTCTCTGCCTCTTTTTCTTTGAACAAGGCTGAGACCACGATGCACATATCACTTTGAAACCATTTTCCTTTCCAATCTAAAGTGTGTTACATTCCGCCGGGCACACGTTCACCAGCGTGATGCAGCCGTGCCGGTGGGGGAGGCCTGCATGTGGGCAGGATGCTCTGGGCCCCGCCCTGCAGGGTGGTAGACCCGGCCTAGCCCACCCAGCCCCTCACCTCCACACCAGCTCTCCAAAAAGCGTGTCGAGCAGCGCGAAGATGAAGTCCATCACCATGAACCGGTACAGCTCCTGGCCCACAAAGTCCTCCCAGCACCCGACCTGCAGGGCGGCCACCCTGCGGCCCAGCCAGTGGTAGCAGAGAATGCCCAAGATGGTCATCTTCAGGACCAGGTTCCTGCGCAGGGGGAGGGTGGTGGCTGAGGGAGGGGTGCCCCAGGAAGCCCCCGCCACCCAGCCTGCCCAGCCACGCACCTGCAGATGGCCACGTACACCTCGAGCACCGGGGACTCGTGCCGCTCGAGGATGGCCAGGCCACGGAACAGGTAGGGGGCCCCCAGGTTGAGCAGGCAGACCACCAGGGGCAGGACCAGCAGCCTGGCCTCCTGGCCGGCCACCACCGGGGTCTGCAAGGGCCACAGGGGAGGGCTGGGGTCACGGAAGGTGCGCCACCGACGGGGCCCAGCAGGGGCAGAGGGACTGCAGGGGGGGCCCCCCGGGGCCAAGGCAGGGGCAGAAGACACAGTCGACCCCAGACACAGTTCAAACCACACAGGAAGTAGGAAGAGGAACCAAAACAAAGACGAGTCGGGGGACAGAATGAGGGAGAGGGGAGGAGGCCGTGAGGGGACCGAGGCCCAGGCTCCCACCCGCACCTGGATCGTGACCTCGGAGAAGGTGAAGACGGCCACCGCGCAGCCCAGCGTGATCCCCAGACACAGCAGCCACACCAGCCCCAGCACGGCCACCTGCCGCAGCCGGCCGCACGCGCTCCGGGAGCCCTGGCGCAGCTGCCACTCGGCCAGCAGCTCCTGTGGGTGGCAGCAGGTCCCCGTCACCCGCTCCGTGGCATGGACGTGTGCGGGCGTGCAGACCCACGCCCAACACGCCCCGACACACAGGCAGGGATGGAGGGACGAGGTGGCTGCCTGGCCGCGTCTCCCCACACAGCATCCTCCTCGAGGTCTCCTCTCCCTACACGCCCAGCCCCGCCTCCGGGGCGCCTCAGGAGAGCCCCGCCTGCTGCTCTTTGCTCCCTGGGGACCTGTGTGGCCTCTAGCTGGTCAGGAGCCCCCGAGGCCCAGGGGACACCTACCCCCCACAGGAGCAGGCTCAGCTCTGAGCTCCCCACAGCCTGAAACCCCAGAACAGCAGAGAATCTCCAAGAGGCCCAGCTAGCCCTGTGACCTTGAGCACACACCTGACCTCTGTGCCTCAGTTTCCTCCCTTGTAGTCCTTACCCACTGGGCTACTGCAGGCCATTCAGTGACTGAAGGGTCATGTGCAGCTGGAGCCTGAGAACCTCAGGACAGGAGGGCACAGACCCCTGAAAGGGTCCCCGGGAGGGAGCAGACCTAACTGCTGCCGGGGCTTCGGGCCTAAGCCATCCCCGCCAGAGCCCGCCAGCTGCGGTTCTCTGTACCTCTGGCTCCTGAGTGTTCGCTGGACGGTGGGGCGGGGGCTAGGGAAACATCAGGACCTGTCCCAAGGCCCACAGCCGCTCACCTTCAGCCGGGTACAGATGTTGTCCTGCTGGATGCGGCAGGCCTTCTTCTGAGTCACCTTATAGTCCCAGGAGCAGAAAACGGTGATGGCGTGGACGCCCTTGGTGCTGCCCACTCGGTAGCTCTCCCCAAAAGAGTGGGACATGCTGGGAGATGCAGAGACGGGGTGGATGGGAGCAAAGGGCGCAGAGGCCACGGGAGCAGACAGACAGGAGCTCCCCCTGCAGCCTCCTCCTGCTCTCCCCTCCCCCTGCAGCCCAGTGCCTCAGCCTCCTGGTGTGGACCGCTGGCCAGGCTAGACCAGCCCTGTCCAACGCATGCCCACGGGAAGCCGGGACGGGGCTTCATTCGTTACTGGCACAACTGACTGCTCCCACCAAGATACGGTACAGAGAATGCTGGGCTCACCACGGGGCTTTTGCACAACCTGCCACAGCACCCTCCCTGCTGCTTTCCCGCCAGTCTCACTTAACCTCCCATCTCAGTGCTCGCGTAACACCTAGGCAAACATCTCCACAGCCCCGCACTGCCCCGGCCCAGTCACTGCGCTGTCTTCTCCCAGGGACAGCAAGCTCCTCTAGAACAGGCAGCAAGCTCGCGTACCTTCCGGCCCTGAGCCGAGCACAGCGAACACTTGTGGGATGGATGGGTGGGTGGAGGATGGGTGAATAGATGGATGACAGAGAGGTGGATGAATGGGTGTGTGGATGAATGGGTACAGGAATGGACAGAGGAAAGGGGATGGATGCATGCATGGATGGTAGATGAAAGGATGGGTGGATGCATGGATGGTAGATGAAAGGATGGGTGGATGGATGGATAGATAGATGGATAGATGGGTAAGTGAATAAGGAATGGATGGATGGATGGATGCATAGATGGATAGATGAAAGGATGGGTGGATGGATGGATAGATAGATGGATAGATGGGTAAGTGAATAAGGAATGGATGGATGGATGGATGGATGGATGCATAGATGGATAGATGAAAGGATGGATGGATGGATGAACGGGTGGGTGGGTGAACGGGTGGGTGGGTGAGTATATGGAGGCATGGATGGATGAAGGAAGGAGGGATGGATGGATAGATGGGTAGTTAGAGAAATGGACGGATGGATAGATGGGTGATTAGATGGGTATGTGGGTGGATGGATGCATGGATGGTAGATGAAAGGATGGGTGGATGAGTGTTTGGATGGATAGATGGATGAATGGATGGATGGATGGTCTGATGGGAGGGACCAATGGACAGATGGATAGATAGGTGGGTAGAGGGACAGACAGGTGGATGGACGAGTGGGTGGGCAGGTGGGATGGATGGATGGACCAATGGACAGATGGGCGATGCTCAGCCAGGATGATGCGGCAGAGGGCCATTACCTGTACACCAAGGTGATGCAGGTGATGAAGAAGGCTGCCCCCACAGTGAAGAGGTAGGCCAGGGGCATGTTGTAGGGAAGGCTGATGGCCTTGGAGCTGCACTGGCCATCATCCCACGGGGGGACACACGGCTGGTTCAGCGTGGTGTTGCTGTAGTATCCGTAGTACATGACAGTGTGCGTGAAGCAGCCCTGCCAGGAGGAGGAGGCCGAGCCAAGTCAGCGACGCCTCCCTCCACCCCCAGGCCTCCAGAGGCCGAGGGAGGGCTAAGGGCAGCAGGTGAGCGGGAAAGGGAGGAGCTGGCCAGGGCACCGGGGGTCACAGCACAGGCAGGGTGGGGACCCCCCAGGGATACTGTGACAAGAGGAGCAGAGGGGGCCGAGGCAGGAGCGGACGGCGGCCCCCGGCTTCCTCACCGCGCCCGTGAGGAGCTCCAGCCCCGTGAAGGCAGGGCTCGGGCCCGGCGAGCTGGGCGGGAAGGCAGCCTGCACGCCCACCAGGAAGGCCAGCAGCGGCAGCAGCAGCAGCACGTTGAAGGCCAGCAGGGTCTTGACGAAGAGGAAGTAGGAGAGCACGCTGGAGCCGAACTGGCCTCCGATCTGCTTCAGGGTGTAGCGCCACGGCCTCGCGGCGTGCAGGCACGACAGCAGCGCCAGCCCCAGGCTGTGCACGCCCTGTGGGGGACAGCGGCAGGAAGGCCCTGAGGGCTGGGACGACGGGGCTGACCATCCACAGCTCCAGCACCAGGCCAGGCAGGGAGACGCCCCCACCAGCCATCCCCCAGCCCCAGCCCCACAGCCGGGCCCAGGAGGCCCCTACCAAGATGCAGGCGTATCTGAGTCGCCGGCAGCAGGAGAAGCCTCCATCACGGCCCCGGCGGCCCCTCGGGCTCCGGCTCTTCTCTCTGGGGACAGAGGCAGCCATCAGTACCTGGACCTCCTGGCGGCCGCCCACCCCGTCCGGTCAAGGAGGAGGGTGCTGGGGACGCAGAGGCTGGTGGGAACTCACCGCAGGCCGCGCTTCTCGTCCAGGCTCAGGGGCATGCCCCGGAGCATGTGGTCCCGCTGGGCCAGCGTCAGGCCCTGAAGCTCCTTCACCAGGAGGCTCCGCTTCTCTGCCGAGAGGAAGGAGGCGCAGCTGGTGCCCGCATCCCTCCTTCCGCCCGCGGTCAGGGCCCAGGGCGGGACACCATCCCCACAGGAGCCTCTTCCCACCAGCGGCCGGCCTTGGGCAGGGCCCGATGGCTCCTCTCCACCCACACAGCCGAGGCCAGACACAGGCCAGCGGCATACGGAGGCCATCCACCCGGCTCACACCCACTCCTGGCCACTCCCTCCCCACCTCCACCCCCTGGAGCCCCGGAGCACCCCTCTGCCATCCCCATCATGTCCCCAGCATCCTCTAGGCCCAGCAAAATCCTTCGGCCTCCCGCCACCTCCCAGCTGTGCTCAGCCATTGCGGGGGAGGGCGGGCCCAGATAGAGTGCTCATCCCACCCACACCACATTTCTCAGATGGCCAGGTTGGGGTGCCCTGGGACCTCAGCATTAAGAGTTCCAGGACACAGCCGGGAGTGGTGGCGCACACCTGTAATCCCGGTACTTGGGAGGCTGACACAGGAGGATCGCAGGTTCGAGGTCAGTCTCAGCAAGTAGTGAGACTCATCAACCTAGTGAGACCCTGTTTCCAAAAAAAATAAAATAGGGCTGGGGATGTAGCTCAGAGGTAGAATGCCCTGGGTTCAATCCCCAGTGCCACAAAAAAAAAGAAAAAGAAAGAGTTCTAGGATCCAAAGGAGCTCTCCCCTCAGCTAAGAGGTCCGAAGCCCACAATGACTGAAGGTTAGGAGCGGTGTGCAAGGCCACACCGGGATGGGGGTAGGTCAGCCCAGCGTCCTCAAGACAGCCGTCACCACACTGGGCCCCAAAGCGTGGGCAGCTGCCTCCTCCATCTTTCCAACCAGCCTGGAGGTGCGCCCTGCTCTAATCCCAACTTTACGGATAGGAATGACCCTTAGGAAATTAAAACACGACGCGGGTGCAGAGTAAAGCGGGAACTGGAACATTCACCCTGAGCCCAGAGTCCCTAGCACCCTGCCCTGCTCCATCGCCCACCAGCTGGGGTCCCTGGGCTCTCTCCTATGCCCCAGCCCCTCCACACAGGCCTTGGCTGCTCACACAAGCCAGGCACGCTCCCGCCGCAGGGCCTTTGCACATGCTCCTGTCATTCTTACACTTCCTCCAGGAAGCTTCCCTGTACCCCTCTGGACTAGGCTGCTGGACTAGGGTGCTCTCCCAAGGTGCCTCTTTCCTGGCTGCCCTTGTCTGAGCACTAATCAAATGCTTATCCATCAATTGGGCTCACTGGGCAGATAGTAGACTGCACAAGAACTACAACAGGTCCGCTGACCACCACAGAGTGCCTGGCATCCAAGCCTTGCCCACATCAGCAACATGCCACTGCTCCAAGATGTCTGTGCAGGGCAAGTGTCGAGCCCCACTCAGTGCCCATCTGCCCTGGGGCGAGCCTTGTGCAACCTGAAAGATCACCACTTCCCTGTCCCCAAGGGTGCCTTTAGAGGGACCCTCCAGCTGTGGCAGCACAGGCAGACTTCCTCCCTCTGCACCCCAGCCCCCTGCCCCGCCAGCCTGACCTCCCCCACCCCCGCAGGCTGGCATGGCCACCGAGGCCCAGCCCGGCTCACCGTCCTCCTCCAGGGCTGCGGGGTCCAGCTCCAGGTCATACAGGCGGAGGCTGGGCCGGGCCGAGCGGGCCACGCTCCCGAGCAGGGGCCGGCTGCTCCTGCGCCGCAGCCTCACCGTGCGGTTGTAGCACTGAGAGATGATGGCCCCACGGCTGCGGCCTGGCAGGCAGGAGGCAGGCAGGACGGGTGAGCACCAGGCCTCGCATCCGTCAGCCTTCCCAGGGCCCAGGAAAACCCCTCCTCACAGACTCTGTCTGCACTCCCAAGGACCTATTTTTACCCCTGTAATGACTCTCAGGTCATTTTTAGAACCCAGTAAGGGTGGCATGGGACTGTGCGGGGCCTCCAGGCAGCAGATGGGGTGGGCCTGGTTCTGAGGGACACAGATGCCCAGCTGAAAACCCCAGGCCAGCCCCTGAGCTGGGGTCAAGGCCGGCGTGAGGGCAGAGGATCCCACTCACCGATGGTGCGGCTGGGCATGCTGGCCAAGATGCGGAGCGTGGCTGTGCTGGGGACCGGGGCACCCTCGGGCCCCAAGAGTGTCTGGTGACCACTGCCTGGGAATAAAGGACATGCCCTGGCCCAGCCGCCTCGCTCAGCCCTCCCCAGGCCTGCGGACTGCCAACATGGAAGTCTCCAGGTCCTGCCACAGCGTGCCAGCACCCAGGCCGGGCTCACCTGGGGTCCCAGGCGGCGGCCGCTGCTGCAGCTCCAGCCCCTCCTCGGCCACCCGCAGGCTCTGCTCCTGGATGAGCTGGTGGAAGGAGTCGTGCACTTCGCTCTCCTCATAGGGGCTCAGCTCCTGGCTGCGGGGCGGGGGAAGTGTGGGAGTCCAGCCCGCACCCCAGCAGCCCACCCGCTCAAACGGGGTGATATAGCCTAGCCCACCAGCCCCCAGCCTCAGAGCACTTACTCCTGGTCCTCTGGGGTCTCGGGGACATTGAGGACTAAGGCCAAGGGTTGGGCCATGTCTGCGGTCCACGTCCAGCTGGTCTGCTGACCTAGGGCAGCTCTGAGCCCGGGCACCGGCTGCGGAGCCTCCCACTACCCATCTGACGAGACAGGGACAAAGGTGGCCTTCAATGCCAGGCACACATCCAAAGGCCTGCTCCCCGGGGGGGGGGCCCAGGCTGCCTGCACCCCCGCCCACAGCTAAACTCATGGTCAGGAGAGTGGCCCCACATAACCCTCATGGCAGAATGGACTGAGGGAGAGGAAGAAGAGGGAGGAGAGGAGAGGAAGGAAGGGTGTGGGGCCCCACAGTTCCCTGGGCTTCCTCCGTGTGGCCAGTGCCTGGGAAATGGGGAAGGGTGGGTGCCTGTGGACACACCCCTCCCGGGCCCTCATTCCCAGGGTGCTGCTCCAGGCACCTCCCTCTTGGAGAAAGGTCAGGGCAGCTCAGAGGCGGGTGGCCGCCCTGTAACCCCAAGGCGCTTCCTCTAGCAGGAAATGCCTCCAGGCAGCCGCCTGAGCCCTGCCCCCACCCCGAGCGGAAACAGCACACAGAGGGGCTCCCCCATCCCACCCCACAGCGCCCCACCCCACAGCGCCTCTCCACCCCGCGTCCTCCAAGGTCTTCCAGTCCTCAGGAGACTGACTCCCTACATTCCGCCACCGCAGGGCGCCGCTGGGGGAGGGACTGAGCTAAACAGTCCCCCTTTGTCCGGGCTCGGCATCACCCGGCACAACTGGAACCAGAGAGGCCGTGCAGGGCTCAGCCTCCGGGGCCAGGGCCCCATGGGCGTGGGGCGGGGAAACAGCTGCCAACCACCGGATGCTGCGGGTCTCAGCCGTCCTCCCTGCCCTCACCCCCAAAACACTGAGGACCCAGTAGAGGTGGCTGGGTCCAGAGCAGGCTCCCCAGACCTCCGGACGGGGTGCCCCCACAGCACCCCAGCTCAGTGCCCAGGACGCCCAGACCCACACCAGCAGGAGGCCAGCCTACAGCCAGCCCCCCAGCCGGCCCAAGTAGGAAGTGGAGCTCAGGGGTCCCCCACCCAGTACCTGGAGCTGGAACCCCTTCCTCTGCTGACAGCCCCTCCCAGGCTGGGATCCACGGGCCTCCCCGCACCCCTCCCGCGCGGGGCGGCGGTCTGCGGGCCTGGGATCCCGGACTCCCCAGGGCGCCCAGGAACTCCGCGGGCAGGACCCAGCGCCCCGCCCCGCCGGCTCAGGTCTGCGGAGTTTCCGGGCGCACGGTTCCCGTGCCCGAGCCCGAGCCAGGTGGGGAGGGGCCCCGGCCACCAGCGCAAGTCGGGATGGGGGTGCCCCCGGAGCCCCCCGATCAGGCTGGCCGGCCCCACTCCCCTCCCGGTGCCAGCCAGAGTCCGCCCCGGGAGACCCGCTGGGAACTCGCTGCCAGTGTCCCCCGAGGCCACCAGGGACTCGGACGGGGCGGAGCTGCCCGCGCGGGACCCGACACCGACCCGCCACTCACCTGGGCGGCGCCGGGGGCGGGGCCTGCGCCCGCCAGCCGCTCACCTGCCCCGCAAGGGCCGCCGGGAGCCGTGGGAGCCAGAGACAAAGTGCCCTGGGGGCGACCTGTGACTGTCGCAGGCCTGGCGGGCGAGGGAGCTGCACCGCCGGGTCCACGTGCTGGCGGGCCCCCGCGATCACGTGACGCCCCGCCTGGGTGCGCACGCCCCGTCCCTGCACCGGGCACCGGGCACCGACTGCACCCTCTCCCCTGCACCGCACCCTGAAGTCTGCGCAGGGTGAGGGCGGCGAGTGTCTGCCTCTATGGACTCTCTGGTTGAAGTCCCCAACTTTTTTTTTTTTTTTTTTTTTTTTTTGGCACTGGGGATTGAACCCAGGGGCATTCTACCTCCGAGCTACACTCCCAGCCCTGTTTTTTTATTCTTTATTTTGGAACAAGGTCTTGCAAAGTTGCTGAGGGCCTCACTAAGGAGCTGAGGCTGGCTGCAAACCTGTGATCCTCTGGTTTCAGCCTCCCAAGTACTGGGATTACAAGCATGCGCCACCACACCCGGCTGAAGTCCCCAACTTTTGTGGGACTTAGTTTCCCCAAGTTTCAAAAGGGGATGATAGCCAGGCACGGTGGTGCATGCCTGTAATCCCAGTACTTGAGAGAAGACTGAGACAGGAGGATCGCAGGTTCGGGACCAGCCTCAGTAACATAACGAGACCCTCAGCAACTTAGACCCTGTTTCAAAACAAAAATAAATAAATAGAAAGGACTGGAGGTGTAACTCAGAGGTAGGTGCCCCTGGGTTTAACCCCCAGTACCAAAATGAAGGGGGAAGAGGGCGATCATTCCAGACCCACGCACTTCCCAGGGTTAGGGATTGTCAGAATAAGATGCTGCAAAGCCCCACAAGTACTGAGCCTTTCCACACCGGATTGAGTAACCCCTTCCTCCCTAGGGCCGGCGAGCTGTCGCCACGACATCCGCCCCACCCCCGCTGGAGGGAGAGGTTATCGCCCCCTCCTGTCCTGGGCGTGGCCTCGGTTGTTTATCTAGCAAGAGTCCTGGGCTTCCCGCGTGCCAGGTAAGGAGGAGGGGACGGCTAGGGGGACAGATGGACACTTGGCCTCTGTCCCCAAGGGCTTTCCGCATCTCTGGGTTCTCAGTTACTCCCTACAGGGCAGGAGGGTTAGGTACTGACCTTCTATCTATCTCATGGAAGAGGAAACCCAGTAAGAGGTTTCTTTAGGGCGCCGCCTCAGTCCCCCTGGGAATTATGGAGGAACCAACTTTAAGACAACCCCCCCCAGCCCATGAGGTGGATGGAGGATGCCTGAGGCAGGCAGGGTGACTGTGAACTGGACACAGAAGGGAAGGACGGGGCCCTCGGGCAGGGAGATGCCGGCACCACAAAGGATTCAGGAATGTGGGGATTTCAAAGTCTATGGGAAGGACCCCGGGCTAGCGCTTGGACCTGGAGGGAGGACCCGCTGGACTTTACAGCTGTCAGCATGGGCCTCAGGTGAGCTACTGCAGCCTGCTGGGGGGGGGACCTTGGCAAAGATGCCCAGCCCCCCCCCGCCATCGCCATCGCTTCCCCTCCCTGCACACCCCTGACCCCAGGCCAACTTGAAAGCCACTTGCTCTGGGGAGCCTCCCCACTGAGCCCTGTGGGAGGACTGTGGTCATGTGCGTCTGTCCCCCTACTCCTCCAGCCCACTGTGCGCACCCAACTTGGGGCCTGACACAGGGGGAGGTGGTCAGCGGCAGGAAAGGTCTGAAGAATCTAGAGCTGAGATGGCCCAGCCCTGAAGGAGGTGGACAGAGGGCAGGACTGAGGGTCCTCCCGGGGGACCCGAGGACAGGGCATTGACCAAGAGGACTCCTGAACATCTAGCCTGGGAAGGCCATGCGTGGAGCCGGGTTCTGAGCACTTCCCAGGGCCTGCTGGGCAGGAAGTTCAGAAATAACCTTGAGGGTTTCTGAAGGCACAGCTGCCAGTGCGCAGGGATCGCACCCAGCCTCCGGGGAGGCCTGCGGAGGGCAGATAAGGGGCACAGCCCTGCACTTCACCACGGCAGCCCCTCGTGCCCAGGCCCCGCTCCCGAGCTGGATAAGGGAGGGCAGGGGGACCTGTGCAGCAGCAGCTGGGGCTGAGGATGCGACCCCGCCACAGCACTCCCAGAGGCCCACCCGAAGGCAGCGGAGCCCGGGCGCCATGGACGCGGGGAGCCCAAAGCCGACCTCAGCCCGGCGCACGTGGGGCTCGCAGGCGACAATTGTTTGCCTGTTACCTGCGCCTCCGCGCCCCACGACCCCACAGGAAGTGTCGCTCGGCCTCAGTTGAGCGCAGAGGAAACTGTGGGGAAGGCGGGGGTGAGCGGAGAGGGAGGAGACTGGGGGGCCCAGGGTTCCTGTCATGTGACCCCACCCTCGATCCCTCAGCCCCGCCAGGCGTGGCAGCAGCAGCCTGAGGAGGGGGCTTCTCCGGGAACCTGGTCCCTTGGTCCCCAGGTGAGCTGGATGCAGAGCAGGGAGAGGAGAGGGTGGGGTGCAAGGACTGAGCCGAGGAGCCCGGGTGTCTTAAGGCTGCAAGGGAGGCTTTGGGGTCCCCTCCTCTTCCTGGGGCTGGGGCTGTAGCCACGCCTCCTCCTCTGGGTCCCAGAAGGCCTGAGGACTAAGCCACAAAAAAGGAAGACAGAAGGGGGTTCCAGCACATCCAGAACTGGGGTGCTGCAGGGTGCCGCATCCTAGGGACTGTCGGGTTTGGGACAGGGTGTCTTCCCAGAGGCGCAACGGGCACATGGGAAAGAACGGGACTGTGTTTCTGCGAAGGGTGACCTGCAGGCTGGCGGTGGCAGGGTGCAGGTGCGTGGGCAGAGCATGCCTAGGCCTTGCCAGTGATGGCGCCATCGCTCCCTGCCTTCTGGCTTTTCGCCCCCTTTGACAGATGGGGAAACTGAGGACCTCTGCCACGTGTCCCTTTGAGAGATGGAGGGGGGACTGAGCCCAGATCCCGGGGCCAGCAGGATTCACTGTTCATTCTAGGCACGCCAGGGCCCAGGCCCTGAGGGTCACCACCTGGCGCCCGCATCCTTCCCCGGAGCAGGGTGGCAGCTCAGCCCACCGGGATGTCGCGCCGGTGGTCGGTGCAGTCGGGCCAGACCCCCGGGGAGCCGGAGACCCAGGCGGCAGGCGAGGAGCTGTGGCAGCAGGAGGTGGAGCGACTGTGCTCCTCCCGCGCGCCAGTGCGGACTCTCCCCTACGCCATGGTGGACAGGCGCTTCATCCGGTGGGTGCTGGCGAGCCGGCTGGGCCAGGCGGGGTGGTAGGGGTGGAGAAGCGCCTCCAGGTTGCACCCGTGGGATGGGGGGTGGAAACCACCAGCAGCGGGGAGACTCCCTGGTCATGGCGGCTCCCCCTGCGTGACCCGGGAGGCAGGGTGAGGAAGCAGGGATGCCCCCATCACACCCCGTCCCAGGATGCTGCGGGAGCCCGACGGGGCGAAGACCTCGTGCTGGCAGCGGTGGCAGCGCAGGCGGCAGATGGCTGGACGGCGGCTGGAGGAGGCGGCGCGGCGGCTGGCCCGGGGCTTTGGGCTCTGGGAGGGGGCACTCTATGAGATCGGAGGTAGGACCCCACGCCGACCCCACCTCCCCTCCCTGGAGTCTCGATGTCCACTTTGGAAAGGGATGAAGGCACCATCCCGCGGCCATTGCCGGGGCCCACCCCCACCAGTCAGCCCCTCCATCCTCGCACACCTCCCTGGGCCCCCCACAAGCAGATGCAAACCTCGGTGGGTGACAGCACCCTCTGGCGGCCGTCATAGGTACTGCCATGGAAGCCTCCAGGGGGTGGGTCGGCGGGCACATCCCACGCCCCTGGATTCCCAGGCCGGGCGCCTGACTCTGCCTCCCTTCCCCCCACAGGCCTCTTTGGCACGGGGATCCAGTCCTACTTCACCTTCCTCCGCTTCCTGCTGCTGCTCAACCTGCTGACCCTGGCGCTGACGGCCAGCGTGGTGCTGCTGCCCCTGGCCTGGCTCCGCCCCCCTGACCCGGGCCCCGCCCTGAACCTGAGTGAGTGCTGGCTGGCCCTCTCTGCCCGCCCTGGACTCTCCATGCCCTGCCTTTCGCGTGGCATGCTTGCACACAGCCACAGCGTGCGGGTTGGGACCATGGCGTGGGAAGGGTGGAGTGTCCCCTACATGTTGGGGACTCCTCCCTGTGGCCCTTCTCCCTCCTCAACAGCCCTCCAGTGCCCGGGCAGCCACCCGCCCCAGACTGGCATTCCAAAGTTCCACAACCAGTTCTGGAATGTTTTAACTGGCAGGGTAAGTGGGGTCAGCCTGGCCATGGTTCAGGGGTCCTGGGAGAGTCCCACCCCTCAAGGACACTCTGGCTTCTACACAGTGATGGGGTCAGAGAGAGTCCTGGCCACTGCACAGCACGTGCCATGGATAAAGTCCAGGCCTCTGGCATAAGACATCAAGTGGTCACCGGTGCAGGCCTCAGGTTCCAGTCCTACCTCTCTGTTCCTCAGAGCTGCGTGACCTTGAGCAGGTTGCTGAACCTCTCTGAGCCTCTGTGCCGTTGGACTAACCACTCAATGGGGTTATTGAGAGGGGGTAACGAGTCCATTCAAGTCAAGTGCTTAGAGCCTGGCGCGTGACCCCTGTTCAGTCGTCTTCGTCGCTGTCCCCAGGCCTTCGGCAACACCTACCTCTTCTACGGTGCGTACCGGGCAGGGCCCGAGCAAGACTCGGTGTACAGCATCCGCCTGGCCTACCTCCTGAGCCCGCTGGCCTGCCTGCTCCTCTGCTTCTGCGGGACTCTGCAGCGGTGAGCATGGAGCCGTGCCTGCGCCCTCTCCCAGGGCCATCTTCCCAGCCACCCCTCCCCAGCAGACACACCCCTGGCCCATACGCGGCCAAGGCTTCAGGCTGGGGCCCCTCCCACAGCGGTCTCTGTCCCCAGGATGGTGAAGGGGCTGCCACAGAGGCCCCTTCACCTGGGCCAGGACTACCGGGTGCCCGTCAGCGCCAAGGTCTTCTCCTCCTGGAACTTCTGCATCCGGGTGCGGGAAGCGGCCACTATCAAGCGGCACGAGATCAGCAATGAGCTCAGGGTGTGTGCAAGAGCCAGCGTGAGCGTGCCGCTGCGGGGTGAATGCGTGCAAGAGTGTGGGTGTGAGCAACCCGGTGAGCCCCACCTGCCCCGCCCCCCGCAGGTGGAGCTGGAGGAGGACCGCCGCTTCCAGCTGGCGCAGCAACAGACGCCCACCCAGAGGGCTTGCCACCTGCTCACCTACGTACGGGTCAACGTCCTCATCGGGCTCCTGGTGGTGGGGGCCATCAGCGCCATCTTCTGGGCCACCAAGTACTCACAGGACAACAAGGAGGTACCGGCAACTGCCTTTATTTTATCCTGGCCCGAACTGTGGGAGGAGTCTGGGTGATTCTACCTTGCAGACGAGGAAACTGAGGCTCAGAGAGGTCCAAGCGGTCCCAACCACGAAGTCACCACCGACCGACCAAGCCAGCTGGCTTTCATGATGGCTGCCCTGCTGCCTGAAGGCTTCCGATCCCAGCCCGCACCCACCTTACACATCGAGGGTGGGGGAGCTGACAGGACCTGCATCCGCAGGCTCCCCTGACCCGCCACTCCCCGCAGGAGTCCCTGTTTGTGGTGCTCCAGTACCTGCCCCCTGGGGTCATCGCCCTGGTCAACTTCCTGGGTCCCCTGCTGTTCGTGTTCCTGGTGCAGTTGGAGAACTTCCCGCCCAGCACGGAAGTCAACCTCACGCTTGTCTGGTGAGCACCCTGGGGGGCATGTGGGCACATCGGGGAGTCTGCGTCCTGCTGCTGTCTTGGTTGTCACCTGGTGCACCAAAGGGAAGGCAGGCACTTCCGGAACCCCTGGCCTCGGGGGCCCAGGTCTGAGCCTGGCAGTCCTCGCCACCATCTGAGCCGAGCACCAGCCATTCTGATGGTAAAGGGGCCTGGCTGTTTAGCCAGGGATATTGGAAGCAGCTGCACACACTTTATTGTGTGTGTGTGTGTGTGTGTGTGTGTGTGTGTGTGTGTGTGTAGCACTGGGGATTGAACCCAGGGGCATTCTGCCTCTGAGCTATACCCCCAGCCCTATTTTATTTTTATTTGGAAACAGGGTCTCCATAGGTTGATGAGAGTCTCACTACTTGCTGAGACTGTCCTCGAGCCTGCGATCCTATCTCAGCCTCCCAAGTACTGGGATTACAGGCGTGCGCCACCACGCCCGGCATTCGCACACTTATAAACACCAGCATCTCGGGACACACGCAGCTTCCACATGCCCTGGGAGTTTTACACCCCTGACCTTGACATCTCTCACTTAACCTGGGAAGTGCAGACCATCCTTATCCCCATTTGATGCACAAGGAAACTGGGGTCCCCAGGGGTGAAGTGCTCTAGCCCATGTCAATTTCATGATACCTGATGCTTCGGGGTGCAGGTCCAAACATGAGCTCCACTCCAGACCCCACTTCGAACCCCCAGCCCTCCTGAATTCCAGTAGCTTCTCTCTTCTCCTGCCACCCTGACCCTCCCTGGGTCCTGCCTGCTTTTCCTGCTGCTTCCCCCAGAGTCAACTGTGGTTTGCTTTGAAACTTTATTTTTTTATACTGGGGATTGAACCCAGGGGCATTCCACCTCCAAGCTATACCCCCGGTCCAATTTTATTTTTATTTTGAAACAGGGTCTTGCTAGGTTGATGAGAGTCTCACTACTTGCTGAGGCTGTCCTCAAACCTGCGATCCTCCTGACTCAGCCTCCCAAGTACTAGGATTACAAGCGTGTGCCACCACACCTGGCTTGCTTTGAGACTTTATTTTTTGAATAGGTAGAAAACATACACACACTGAGGGGGGGGAAGAAAACTCAAAATGTCAAAAGGATAAAAAGTTAAAAAATAAACTCCCACTCATCCCTTTCTCCCAGCCTCCCTCAACTGAAGAACCAGGGTTCCCAGCCATTCTAGCCACCCATGAGCATTGGAAATGTCCCCCCTGCAGTTAAGGGGCATGCAGTGGCTTTAGGCCATTAGACCTATAGTGGTCCAGCGATGTGTTATTTAGTAAGTATGCGCAGCATGCTGTGTATGATACACGGGAGGGTGTCAGTAGACCCTAGTCTACAGAACAAAGAGAAATCTCAGCCAGGCATGGCGGTGCACGCTTGTAATCCCAGTACTTGGGAGGCTGAGACTGGAGGATCTGTGTTTGCGGCCAGCCTCAGCTTCTTAGTGAGGCCCTCCGCAACTTAGTGAGACCCTGTTTCAAAATAAAAACTAAAAAAGATAGGGCTGGGGGTGTAGCCCAGAGGTAGAATGCCCCTGGGTTCAATCCCCGATACCGCAAAAAACAAAAACAAAACAAGAAAGAGAAATCTCAGGGCTGGGGTGTAGCTCAGTATTGCTCAGTAGCAGCACAGAGTGTGCATTGCATGCGTGAGGGCCTGAGTTCAAGGCCAGCACTGCAAAGAGGAGGAGGAGGAGGAGGACTCACATTACTGAGGCTCCTGAAAGGCCCAGGGTTTCTCTACTGCAGAGCTTGTTCTATATGAATCACTAAACTGAGAAGAGGAGGATGGATTGCTGGAAGGAGGCCAGGTTCTGGATTTAGAGGGGGCTGGGCCCAGGATATGACATCAGCCACCCTATGGCCTGGGTAGAGCCTGGTGGCCTGTCCCTGGGCCCTGCCCCCTGACACAGCCCCTGCCTCCCAGGTGCGTGGTGCTGAAGCTGGCCAGCCTCAGCATGTTCTCCTTCTCCCTGGGCCAGACCATACTGTGCGTCGGCAGAAACAAGACCAGCTGTGAGACCTACGGCTACAACGCCTGTGACTACCAGGTAGCTGGCGGCTGGGCTGGCCTGTCCCTCCCGTTCCTCTCCGCAAAGCCCCACCTCAAAACGTGCACAGCCCTGCCCCTGCCCCTTCAGTTTCCTGGTCCCCTCTGTGTCTCTGAGTAGCAGAGGACAGAGCTGCCATACATCGCCACGTCACCAGGGGGTGCCCCAGCACCACACTCTGCCATTGTGGAATGTGGCAGCCCTGGCTGGGGGCTGTGTCAGACTACAGGCGAGGCTCCGATCCCACAGGACCCCCCCAAGGGAGGGGAGGGTGAGGAAAGGGAAGCCTGGAGGCTGGGGGTGGTGACGGTCCCCTCCCTCCACCTTGCAGTGCTGGGAGAACTCCGTGGGCGAGGAGCTCTACAAGCTGATCATCTTCAACTTTCTCCTCACGGTGGCCTTCGCCTTCCTGGTCAGCCTGCCTCGGAGGTGAGCCATGTGGGGAAACCGCAGGAAGAACGGGGGTGACGTGGGCATGCTTGCGAATGGCCCGTGGGCACAGCCAGGGAGGAGCCAGGCCTGTCCGTGTGTTGAAGGTGTGGTGCTCCACGGCCGCGACCCCTGTGGCCCACACGTCCCTCTGGCCCGATGGCCCCGCAGGCTGCTGGTGGAGCGGTTCTCAGGCCGGTTCTGGACTTGGCTGGACAGAGAGGAGTTCCTGGTGCCCAAGAATGTGCTGGATATCGTGGCGGGACAGACGGTCACCTGGATGGGCCTCTTCTTCTGTCCCCTGCTGCCCCTGCTCAACAGCATCTTCCTCTTCATCACCTTCTACGTCAAGAAAGTGAGGATGCTGCTGGGAGGGAGCCCGGGGCGGGTGTGTCCGGCTGGGAAGGAGCGGGGTGGGTGTGTCTGGCTGAGAGGGAGCCTGGGGCGGGTGTGTCCAGCTGGGAGGGAGCCCGGGGCAGGTGTGTCTGGCTGGGAGGGAGCCTGAGGCGGGTGTGTCGGCTGGGAGGGAGCCTGGGGCGGGTGTGTCCAGCCGGTCACCTGAAGTCCTGGAGCCAGGCACAGCTGGACCGCAACCTGCTCCTGCCCCCTTCCCCGGCTAAGACTCTGGTCACTGACCACACCTGCCTGTCCCTGCTCCCAGTACACCCTCCTGAGGAACTCACGGGCGTCCCCGCGGCTCTTCCGTGCCTCCAGCTCCACCTTCTTCTTCCAGCTGGTGCTCCTCCTGGGCCTGCTCCTGGCCGCCGGGCCCCTGGGCTACGTGGTCAGCAGGTGAGGGGAGAGCTGCGGAGGGCTGGGAGGCTGGTGGGGAGCTCCTCCCCCCGGGACCCTGACTGCCGGCTCTCTGCCCGTCTCTCTCCAGCACCCACTCCTCCTGGGACTGTGGCCTCTTCTCCAACTATTCAACCCCCTGGCAGGTGGTCCCCGAGCTGGTGGCCCTCCGGCTCCCGCTCCCCGGCCAGCGTGCCCTCCGCTACCTGGGCTCTCACGCCTTCAGCTTCCCCCTCCTCATCCTGCTCAGGTGCCTCTCGGGACAGCAGGGGCCGGGGGCAGGGGAAACTCCCGGAAGCACCCTTCTTCCCATGGGGCACCCTTCTTCCCCTGCCAGTGTCATGGGATCCAGGAGCCAGACCAGGGAGGCAGGGTTCCCAAAGAGCCCCACCTGGGGTTCTCAGGTGCCCCTGGGGCCCACCTTCTGGGGTGTCATGGGGATTGTATGACCACGGGACACAGAGCCTGGTAAAGAAGAGGTGGCACTGGCCCTTCCGTGGAATGAGGGGCCATCTTCAGATAAAGAGGTGTTGGAAAGGAGACCCCGGAGGTGTTTTTAAGAGAATGGGGTGGGGAGAGAGGGAGTCAAGAGGAGGCAGGCGCCTGTGCTCCCAGGCGTGACTGACCTTGACTCTCCGTCCTCCCACAGCCTGGTACTGACCGTGTGCGTCTCCCAGTCCCAGGCCAATGCCCGGGCCATCCACGGGCTCCGGAAGCAGCTAGTGTGGGTGAGTGTCCGTGTGGAGCCTGCGACAGGCCGGGTGGTCGGGTTTCTCCCTAGTGGAGGCTGTGGCCTAGGCTGGGGGTAAAGACTTAAGGACCACGCTGGGGGCGGGGCCGTCGTGGGTGTGGCCAGGCGTGTGGGCGGGGCCTCGGGTTGGGTTGTGGGCGTGGTGTTCAGCTGCACCCTGCAGCTGTCTCTGGCCAGCTCCTGCTGTTCTCAACCCGCAGCAAGTCCGAGAGAAGTGGCACCTGGTGGAGGACCTGTCGCGCCTGCTGCCCGAGCAGGGCCCGAGCGAGTGTGCAGGCCCCAAGTCCCCTCTCTCCCGAGCTTCGCGCCCACCGTCCTTCTGCCCTGGATTCCCGTGCCCAGGCTCCCCAGGCCCCAGAACCCCCCGGCTCGGATCCTCCCGCGTGGGTACCACCCGGCTGAGCCCCCGGAGCCCGGGACCGCACGGTGCCCCCGTCACCACCTCCAGATTCAGCTTCCCCAGTAGCATGTCGCCATAACCGACCCCTGCCTGGCCTGCCTCTGCGGGTACGGTAGCCTCCAAGGACTGGACCTGCAGCGACCACTTCCTCCCATGCTCCTGGCCCCTCGTGACGACCCCTCTGGCTCCCGGGGCTTCCAGCAGGGCTCCCCAAAGAGGGGAGCACATTCCACATTCCCAGCAACACAGAAGAACAGATGCGAAGTTCTATTTATATTTTTACCTTTTGTGTGTGTGTGTGTGTGGAACTGGGGACTGAACCCAGGGGCATTCTACCTCTGAGCCCTTTTTGCTTTTTATTTATTTTTTATTTTTGAAACAGGGTCTCGCTAAATTGCTGAGGCTGGCCTTAAACCTGCGATCCTCCTGTCTCAGCCTCCCAAGTACTGGGATTATAGGCACATGCCACCACCGCTCCCGGCATATTTTTATCTTGTATCTTGGAAATTTCTATTTTTATTGGAGTTTTTATAGTATACATAATAAATTAGTTTAATAACCCATGTGTGCAATTCACAAACATACATGTTGATGGCGCGATTCACAAACATCGATATTGACGGTGAAGTGACCGTCATAAAAGTCTGAAGTCCTTTCCCTACAGGAAGGGAAGAGCCGGCCACAGTTTAGAGCAGGCTGCTCCACACTAGAGTGCCTCGGTGCATTCCACGGGCCCAACCCTCCACCTGCAGACGGGGAGCCCGCCAAGGCCAGGGCCGCCGCCAGCAAGGGGCAGAGCTGGATTTGAACCCAGGAGCGTGGACTCCAAAGCCCCCCGGCACCACAGGGGGCTCAGGGCCCCTTCCTGATCCTGGCCACTGGGCTTACTGCAGTATGAGTGATCCAGAGGTTGTTGGTCAGCCTCCCCCTTGGGTTCTCCTCGTTGCCCTGTACTCTCACCCAGGAAGCCCGCACTGACAAGAGCCCAGCCCGCGGCCACTCCTTCTGCACAGCCTGGTTCTCCTGGCGGCTCACAGCCCACCTTGAGCATCCTGGGGGGAAGGCGTCCTGCCAGGGCCTTTGTGGCATTAAAGGGCCTGCATCGTGAGAGACGCCTGGTATATGGGCTGTGGGAGGTGGGCCGGGGCAGTGGCACACAGCCAGTGTTGTTGTTTATTTTGTTTTTGTACTGGGGATTGAACCCAGGGGCATTCTACCTCTGAGCTACCCTCCCAGCCCTTTTTTTAAATTATTTTTATTTTGAAACAGGGTCTCACTAAGTTGCTGAGGGTCTTGCTAAATTGCTGAGGTCAGCCTCAAACCTGCAATCCTCCTGTCTCAGCCTCCCAAGTACTGGGATTACAAGCCTGTGCCACCACGCCTGGCTCCAGCAAGTATTTTAATGAGCCCTTGGGGTGAAGCTGATAACACGGAAGTGTGGGGGGCCTCTGCACTGGAACATCAGGCCCTCTGAACCAGTCATGTACATGCCCAGGCGCTCAGTAGGAGCCTCAGTAAGAGGACAAGTTTAGCCAGGTGCTGCAGCCCAGGCCTATAATCCCAGTGACTCAGAAGGCTGAGGCAGGAGGATTGCAAGTTCAGGCCAGCCTGAGCAATTTAGCCAGGCCCGCCTCAAAAAATAAAAAGGAGCTGGGCATGGTGGCGCACGCTTGTAGTCCCAGTACTTGGGAGGCTGAGACAGGAGGATCACAGGTTCACAGCCAGCCTTAGCACTTTAGCAAGGCCTTCCGCAACTTATTGAGACCCTGTTTCAAAATAAAAAATGAGCCGGGCGTGGTGGCGCACGCTTGTAATCCCAGTACTTGGGAGGCGGAGACCAGAGGATCTGGGTTCATGGCCAGCCTCAGCTACTTAGTGAGGCCCTCCGCAACTCAGTGAGACCGTGTTTCAAAATAAAGAATAAGAAATAGGGCTGGAGCCGGGCGTGGTAGCACAGGCCTGTAATCCCAGTACTTGGGAGGCTGAGACAGGAGGATCTGGGTTCTCAGCCAGCCTCAGCTACTTAGTGAGGCCCTCTGAAACTTAGTGAGACCCTGTTTCAAAATAAAGAATAAAAAATAGGGCTCAGGGTGTATCCCAGAGGTAGTATGCCCCTGGGTTCAATCCCCAGTACTGCAAAAAAAAAAAAAAAAAGAAAAGAAAAGAAATAGGGCTGGGGGTGTAGTTTGGAGGTAGAATGCCCCTGGGTTCCATCCCCGGTACCACAATAAATAAATAAACAAATAGGGCCAAGGGTATAGCTTAGTGGTTAGGGTGCCTCTGGGTTCAATGTCCAGTAATGTGCATGTGTGTGTGTGCGCACGCGCACACACACACACACACACACACACACACAGATAAGCTGAGAAAACTTGAGGAAATCATCAAATTCTGGGCCTGTGCTCATCCAAGACAAGAGGTCATGCTCCTCTGAGTGGCTGAGAGAATTATATTTTATGTTGGGGGGGGTGCTGGGGATTGAACCCAGGGGCATTCTACCTCTGAGCTACACCCCCAGTCCAATTTTATTTTTCAATTTGAAACAGGGGCTCACTAGGTTGCTGAAGCTGGTCTCAAACCCGTGCTCCTCCTGTCTCAGCCTCCCAAGATCTGGGATTACACAGGTGTGCCACTACACCCAGCGGCTGAGAGGATTAAATGAGTAATTAATTACGTGTAAAATCCTGGATGGTGGGTACCTAGAAACTCACTCCTATTACTGTGTGGTCACTGGCCTGAAGGAGCCAAATGGACACTATGGGAAGGGACCCCCTGTGATCAGGAAGACAACCAGGGACAGCTGGGGAGGGGCCACTTCCAGCAGGAGGGTTCATGGAGGAGGCCATGGGTGGAGCCTTGGAGAGAGGGAGCTTTAGAGAGGAGTAGAGGGAGGCCTCAGCCTTCGCACAGGAGATGGGGATGGAGCTGTGAGGAGCAGGCTGGGGCGCCTGGGAATCTGAAGCCTCCAGACTGGGATGTGGGGCTCTGGGGACAGACAGTGAAGACAGAGTCAGCACACCTACAGCGTGTGCCACAGGGCTTGGATGATTTCCTGTAGATGACAGATGACGAGGAGCCAGAAGGACCATGAAATGATGAACCCACTCTGCTAGTACCGCAGAAGGTACACCAGGATGGAGAGGGACCTGCTGGGGGTTACGCCATGAACGAGGTGCAGGTCTCCCCAGGTGCAGAGCCTGCTGCAGGTGAAGGGCAGGAGTCCCAGTGCTCCAGCCTTGGCCATGGCTGGACTCTCCCCTGCCCAGGCCCATCTCTGCGGCCTCCCCAGCTCCACCAGCCAGTGCAGCTCAGGGCAGAACCCCCGCTGGGACCCTTCCAGGAACAGCGAGAACTAGGAGAGAGAGATAAGGCCTTTTGTTATGTAGGAGATCAGCGCTGTGTGGACAAAAGTTACAAAACATCAGTATAGCTGGGAAATGGAGAGCTTTGGGGCAACCTATGCTCCACTTGGGGGTGACCTGCAGGTAACCTCAGGAGGTCCGGGGTGCATCCTAACCTGTCGTCCTCTGCGGGCTGGAAAGAGGCTCAGCCTGTAGGCAGAGGAGCAGGGCAGCCAGAGAACCATGGGCTCAGACTGTGGACACGGGCAGGGCGTGCGGGTGACTGGAGAGGACTGGGGTGGGGCAGGAAAGGCACCGGCTCCTATCAAGGCTCAGGGAAATGACCCTGGGGTCGCCCACAGCTCTCTCCTCTGACTCGGGTGCCCAAGTACACTGAGAAGAGGAAGTGCTCCTCAGAGATACCAAGTGTGGATCAGTTCCCTGAGCACCGTGTACAGGGGGAAACACGCCAGTTTCTGGGCCTTTGTACAGCAGGTGGTGTGCGGAACTGGGAATGGAACCCAGGGACATTCTACCTGCGAGCTACACTCCCAGCCCTATTTTTTATTCTTTATTTTGAAACAGGGTCTCACGAAATTGCGGACGGCCTCACTAAGTAGCTGAGGCTGGCTGTGAACCTGTGGTCCTACTGTCTCAGCCTCCCAAGTACTGGGATTACAAGCGTGCGCCACCAGGCTCAAATTTAAAAAATAAAATAGGACTGAGGGTGCAGCTCAGAGGTAGAATGCCCCTGGATTCAATTCCCGGTATAAAAAAAAAAAAAGCCGGGCATGGTGGTGCATGCTTGTGATCCCAGTACTTGGGAGGCTGAGACCAGAGGATCCGGGTTCGTGGCCAACCTCAGCTACTTAGTGAGGCCATCTGCAATTTAGTGAGACCCTGTTTCAAAATAAAGAATAAAAAATAGGTTGGGGGTGGAGCTCGGAGGTAGAATGTCCCTGGGTTCAATCCCCAGTATTGCAAAAAAAAAAAAAAAAGGTTGAGGGGGGAGAATTTTGCTGGGAATGAAGAGAAAACGCTCTTGCCCCCTTGGGAGGAACGAGAAGCATGCAGGTGGAGGGTGGGCAAGGCACAGGCTCCATCCCAGGACAGGCGTCAGGACCACAGGTGGCAAGTGACGGCTGACTCGAGGTGGCCGGGGAGAGAGGGTACCACGAGGGGGATACCGTTGGCCTCCAGGTGACACCTACGCCAGCTCCCCATCATCCTTCCTGGTCCTGGTCCCCGTCTCACCTGCCCCTCAGCTCTCTGTGTCCCTACAAATCTGGCCCTGGTCTGGTCTTGGGGCTCTAGAAGGTCCTACTCACCCCACCTGTCTCTTCAGTTAGCTCCGCTATAGGCCACACCGCTGTGGCATGGTCTTCTTTTTGTCCAGGTCCCTGTGCCCTCATGCCACCATCTGCAGTGCGGGAGGCAGGCTTGTGCACAACGTCGGCCACTGAGCAGGTTCCCCTCGGTGGCCAAATACGAACCAACCCAACATGGGCAGAAGACACCTCTCTTCTCTCTCGCTCTTTGAGAAACTCTTTGAGGGACTCAACCCAGGGGCACTCTACCTCTGAGCTACACCCCCAATTCTTATTTCCTATTTTGAAACAGGGTCTAAGTTGCTGAGGCAGCCTTCAAACCTGTCATCCTCCTGTCTCAGCCTCCCAAGTCCTGGGATTATAGTTGTGTTTTAGGGTAGCACCCGGCTCCTCCCCTTCTTTAGTAGGGGTACAGCCCACCACTTTCTCCAGGGCTGCCTGGTAAGTTCCTGAGAGATCACATAAGGCCCACCCAGATAACCCAAGGTAATCAATCACCCCATCTCAAACTCGGCGACCGACAACCTCAAGTCCCCTTGCCGGGAAACATAACCTGTTTGCAGGTTCCCAGGGTGACGCGTGGGCCTCTCCTGCCTGCCACAAGAGCCCAGGGTCCCCAGCTCAGCAGTGACAGCTGATTCAAGCCCTGGTTTGGCTCCAAGGTCCGGACTCCTTCTGCTTCTCTGGGGGGCACAGGGGCCTGCCAGGGATCTCGGGGTCCAGCCCTGGGAGCTGGGGCCCCGGGGAGCTGCAGCCTGCAGGTTATCTCCTTGCTGCAGGCAGCCACCCAGGGAACATCCTGGGGGGCCCCAGGGCGGAGGGGCTGAGTCCCAGGAAGCTCTGGCCAGCTGCAGCAGAGGTACACACCCACCGAGGAATGGGCCTCCTTCGGCTGCTCTGCCTGGCCACGCTGGGTGAGCCCCTGGGACATCGTGGGAGGGGCTGCTGCCGGGGCCTGAGAAGGTGGGCTTGGGCTCTGGGGGTGTTGGGGGGCCTAGGAGAGGTGCATCCCGAAAGCATTTGTGAGTGAGGCTGCTTGGTGAGTCCTGGGGCCTCCCTGCCAGGAAGGGGCTGCTCCCCATCCTCTGAAGGAGGCTCTCGGGGGCCCTGTCTGCCCCGCAGCGGGCTCCCTCCTCACGTCCTCTCCTCTCTTACAGCCTCCAGCGGCTTCCCCCAGGAGCAGGTGGAAGGTGAGCGGCCCCACAGGCTGGGGGACACGGGGACCCAGCAGGGAACCCGGGCTGGGCTGCTGTTGGCGACGAGGGTGCTGGGGACAGATGGACAGTTATAGAATCTGTCGCCACCCTGGGAGGGGGAGTGAAGAAGGAAGGGCAGGCTGGGCAGGCCAGGGTGGGGACCACTAGGGGCCATGGCAGGGACAGTGCTCTGTTCCAGGTGGGCACAGAGCGGCTGGGCCCCGGGTCCTCGTCCGGAATGGAACCCTCCCCCCATAGCTCTGCCAGATAGGTGTGACCCAGATAGGTGTGGCCCAGAGAGGGCCAGGGACTCTGGTGGGCACCTTGGCCCAGTGGCAGGGGATACTCAGGCCAGCCAGAGGGTGGGCAGTGAAAGGAGGTGAGGATCCCCGGGGTCCATACATCCTGGTCTCTCCACTAACTGCCCAGGGTGGAACAGTGCAGGGGAGGGACACAGGGCAGCTCCCCACAGCCCCCAGCCAGGCCTCCTCGTCTCTGCCTGCTCGCTCGCGCGCTCTCTCTCTCTCTCTCTGTCTCTCTCTCTCTCTCCTCTCCTCCTCCTCCTCCCCTCCTCCTCCTCCTCCT
>PVJS01012210.1:0-44310 GCA_004027185.1 Glis glis | reverse complement strand
TGGGATTGAACGCAGGGGCGTTCTACCTCCGCGCTACACCCCTGGCCCTATTTTTTTATACTTTATTTTGAAACCTGGTCTCACGAAGTTGCAGAGGGCCTCACTAAGTAGAGAGAGAGAGAGACAGGGAGAGAGAGAGAGAGAGAGAGCGAGCTGAGGCTGGCCGCGAACCCAGATCCTCTGGTCTCCGCCTCCCAAAGTACTGGGATTACAAGCGTGCGCCACCATGCCCGGCTAGATGGGGTGTTTTCTGATGAAGACTTTGAATTCCAGAGGGCAAGGTGGAAGGATTTAGGAGAGTGGGGAAAGTGGGACCCTTAGGACATGTCCCTGACAGGATGGGTGATTTGAGAGGTTCGGACTTCTGAGAGTGACTGAGGGGAATGGGAAGGTATTGCCATGATGGATAGGTCCTGCAGCTCTCAAAGCAAGTAGTATTTTAAGACCTCTAAGTGTCTGATAGCTTCCTTGAGGGGAAGAAGTAGTTCATAGGAGTGTACAGAGAATGAAGGCTGTGGACAGCTGGAGATACTGGTTAGGAGTAAAATGATAATAAGATGTGTATTGCTGCATTGTTGTGGCTTTTGATTCAGAGGCTTCATTGAAATTTTATTTTAGCTATCTACTTAAAAATTGAAAGTGTGCAATTTTATTTTTCCCAAAGCAAATTGAAGCATATGTGGATAATATATACTGAAACAGTGTCTTTTGTGAGCTTTTCCATTCAGGACAATATTTATTTATTAATTCATTTCCAAGTGACTGCATATCATGTACATTGAATTATACACCTGTTAATAAGTTTCTTCTAATCAGTCAGCATAGAAGCTCAGGCTGGAGGCTAAAATGGTCCAAACAGCCTGGCTTCTCAAATATATCTGAACTCTGATTAAAAAATATATGTAAATATACATACCCGTACCACCAAAGATGGATTCGATCAGATTGAAATGAAAAATACTGTAATTTGGAGGAAGCACACAATACTTGCTACATTGTTGTATTTTTAATGTTTTGCACTGTCTAGGCCTGGCTATATATATGTAGACTTAGTAATCAATTCAAAACTCAAGAGTTAAGAGAATTTTAGAGTCATAAACAGAATGAAGTTTCTCAAAATCCTGGATCATTCACTGTTTGCTGATCTAATATTAATGCACATTGGTCAATCAGGGATCAAATAAGTTTCTTCTGCCATTTATTTTATGTGATTTGAGTGGATATGTATATGATGTATACCAGTTGCTGCTCTAATTGACCTGAAGTGGGAGAGAAGGAGATAGCCATTGGCTTAGAGAATGCTTCTTAATCTCTGTTTCCAGATGTCGCTGACATCACCAGCCTGTTTGTACAAATTGGACCAAATTATAACCCATTATTGCTAGTTGCCACTCTATCCATTTGCTTGTAGTAACCCTTAAAACCTCACAGCAATACTCTGAGGTAGGGCCTATTATCTCCACTTTGCAGATGAGGAAACTGAAGTACTGGTTGTTAAGTAACTCACAGTAGGGCAAGGTTATATGGCTTTTAAGTGCTCAGCCAGCATTTAAACCAGGAACTCTGACTTCAGAGACCAAGACCTTATTGACTGTGATATGTTATTTCAGGTATCCTGGGAGTTCTTAGCAATTTACCCACTGAAAGTGGACCTTATCCTCCATTGACCATATATCCCCTCACCCCTGGGATTCGTTTACCTAGTAAGTATTTCTGGGAAATTCCAAAATGTTCTTGCATGGTCTCTTGAATTTAGCTGGCAAACCAATTTACTGCAACCTGCCAGTTCTTCCCCCCACCTTTTTTTTATCCTTCCAGTCCTTTATCCTATCTCTGTTTATGGAGCAGCCCTGTTGTTAGATGCAAAAATGCTGATGTCTGTGTTAAAGGAACTGTCCCTTGCTGCTCAGAACATCATTAGTCCTCCAGGTCAAAGCAGGCCTGGGATTCATGCAGAAGTGGGTAATGAACTTTGCGCCAACTCTGGGTGGTACGTTGGCACCTTGACAATGAAGCAGCACTGCTTGTGCACAGCATTTCAAAACAACAGATTCTTGAAAATAGTTACTACAGCTTCAGTCCCTAATACATATCTTTGTTTATTCTCCACATATCCTAAGGGATTGAATGGCACCTTAAACATTCTCCTATTTTTAGATATATTATCTATTCTGCTTCAATGCCCATGTGCCAGAAACAAAGCAAAATTAAATAAAGAATCCTTTCCTTTCCCTTCCCATGAAGCCAATGGATTTCAAACTATAGAGCAGGATGCCAGAGGGGTCACTCCCTAGCTCTGTGCCTGGCAGGCCACCTTGGTGTCTAGTGTGACATTGGATCCACCTATTTCATAGCACCATTTTTTAAAGCCTTTTAGGTAAAGGAATGCTTCTGAACCCACTTAGAGTATTCATATAAATTCCATAAAAACCAAGAAAATGGAACACATATCAGTAGAGAGGGGCATATTAATGAATTATATTAAAATCTTGATGAGATGGGTACAAAGCCAGCCTTGGGCACAAAGGTGAATTAGATGATATTTGTCTTCAGGGTTCCTACTTTCCTCCTTTTTAGACTATTCAGTTCCTTCCTGGTGTAATCGTTAAAAACAGGGACAAATAAAAAATAAAATCTACCTATAAGCTTAAATTTAATAATATGCATTTTAAACTTATTTGTAATTATGAGATAACAGGCTTCTTTATTATCAAGGGAGCTTTAGTCATCATTGTGGGGGATTAGAAAGAAAGAAAGAGGATTTAAAAAGTCCTTTCTGGCAGCCTTAAAACCACAACTCTGACTATAAGGCTGATTCAGTTGGGAGGGCTATTTAAAGCTTTTTAAAAATATATGCTGAGAAGCTAAACAGAAGTATCACATCTCTGCTTGTTCTTTGTGGTGTGAAACTCATTTGCCTCAGAAAGTTTTTTCCCTCTGTGAATGTTTGTGCTTTGAAAGACTATATTCTTAATTTGGACTGGCAACTGTGGCAAATATCTTGGCAACTTCACAAAAAATAGCTTTAATGTTAAAGGGAAATTATACACAACGAAGGCTGTCATAATGTGCCACACGGATGGGGACGGAATGGAAGTAGTGTGGCATTTTCTTGTTATCTTCAGATTTCAAAATTAAAACACATATTATTCTAAGTGAGAAATCAAAGCACTGAATATATAACTTTTCTGTTATTTAAATAAGAAATGAGTAGAAGTCATACAATATTTGCTTTTCTTATTAAGCGATAATCAATAATTTTAATCATTTGATATTGTGCTTCCTATGAGGGAAGCAGTGTGTGTGGGGGGGTTTGCAGCTAAGAGAATTTGAATACCTCTCTAAATAGTCAAATGGACCTTAAGAAGTGATCTGTTGGTTGGAATGTATTGCAGAATCTTATAAGTTGCAACTGTGTTATAAATAATGATATAATCTACCACTATTTTTCAGTACATATTATATGGCAAACATCAGTGCACATCATCTTTAGTGTTTATTAAGCCATCAGAATAGGACTTGCTTTTCTTGTAGAATTGACAAAAGCTCTGTTAGTGACTTGCTCGGGCATCAGTGAAGTGCTAAAATTAAAATTCAAACTGTCCACTAGCCAGACCGAAAGTCTTTGCTCTTCAACCACATTCAGCTATGTCTTAAAAAAAAAAACAAAAACAAAAAACATGAATCCCTATTTGTCATGCCAGAATATGAGTGACACAGGGAATGAGTAGTTAGATTGGACCAGGGAAAGTATAGCAGACTCTTCGGGGGTGAGGTAAAAAAGAAAAATCCAGGGTTAGAGGTGATTCCAGATAGACTGGATCAAATTTAGAAAAATTGGAGCACTGGGGGTGACACATGGCTAGTAGCTGAACCAAGTAGACTTATGAAGGGCAAGAAAATATGTTACACGAGATTTGAAAACTAGCAGAAGCAGAGGTGCTTCAGTAGGGGCTCTTCAAGCAACAGTGCACTCAAATTTGGTAATTTGAGGAATATTTACTAAAAGGACTGACTGTATTGGTCAGGGTTCACCAGATCAACAGAATTCACAGAATGGAAAAAAAAGGATTTATTAGATCAGCTCACAATACAGTCCCAAGTCTCAACTGCATGCGAAGAATCAGAGGAATCAGCAGCCGGTCAGGCGGTCCAAGAGCTGGAGCCCCAGGATTGAAGCAACCACCAATTCAGTCCAGTCCAAGCTGTGAAGACAAGGAAACTCCTCGGAGAAATGATGGCGAAGCTTCAGTTCGAAGGCTGGAGTCTGACGATCCCAGACGAGAGCAGAAGATCAAGAAGCTCCTCAAGGAAACGGCAAAATTGCAGATTGATGATCTCAAATGAGAGCAGATGCGTTCTCTTCAAGAAGAATCGCGGCTCCTTCTACGCGGCTTTCTCCTTCTTTTATCCAAGTCCTGCACCTATCAGACCCCTGCTACCCACATTTAGGGCAGGACTTCCAGTTCAATCCGCTGTTACACAACCAAAGTCACATGATCTTAGGAGGGTCAAGTTGACAAACCAGACCAACTATCACACTGACTTAAACATGTGGATAGGATACAAGGAAGTAACAAGGGACAGTATGATCTCCCTAGGGAAAGTTACAACAGGAAGCTATTACCACTCATTACCCTAAGTGGGAGAGAGGAGAATGTCTCCTGGAACCCAGAGATAGACAGTTAGGAGAGGAGAAGGGCTCCTGGAACCTGGAGATGATAGTGGAGAGAGGAGAATGTCTCCTGGAACCTGGAGATGACAGTGGGGAGAGGAGAATGGCTCCTGGAACCTGGAGATGACAGTGGAGAGAGGAGAATGGCTCCTGGAACCTGGAGATGACAGTGGAGAGAGGAGAATGGCTCTTGGAACCTGGAGATGACAGTGGGGAGAGGAGAATGGCTCCTGGAACCTGGAGATGACAGTGGGGAGAGGAGAATGGCTCCTGGAACCTGGAGATGACAGTGGGGAGAGGAGAATGGCTCTTGGAACCTGGAGATGACAGTGGAGAGAGGAGAATGGCTCCTGGAACCTGGAGATGACAGCGGGGAGAGGAGAATGGCTCTTGGAACCTGGAGATGACAGCGGGGAGAGGAGAAGGGCTCCTGGAGACTGGAGATGACAGTGGAGAGAGGAGAATGGCTCCTGGAACATGGGGATGACAGTGGGGAGAGGAGAATGGCTCCTGGAACCTGGAGATGACAGTGGGGAGAGGAGAATGGCTCCTGGAACCTGGAGATGACAGCGGGGAGAGGAGAAGGGCTCCTGGAGACTGGATATGACAGGAGAGGAGAAGGGCTTCTGGAGACTGGAGATGACAGTGGAGAGAGGAGAATGACTGTTGGAGACTGGAGATGGCAGTGGAGAGAGGAGAATGTTGGAGACTAGAGATGACAGTGGGGAGAGAAGGGCTCCTGGAAGCTGGAGATGACAGTGGGGAGAGGAGAATGGCTGTTGGAGACTGGAGATGACAGTTGGGAGAGAAGGACTCCTGGAAGCTGGAGATGACAGTGGGGAGAGGGCTGTTTTATAAGCTGTGACCTTTGCAGCTGCCCATATGCACCACACAGGGAGGGATCTGGGAGAATAAACATACCAACCCTCTGCCCTCCATTTCCTATGGTGCTCCTTATTGGTTCAACCAGAAGCAGGAGGGCAAGGTGTTCTCTTAATGAGTTCCATGCTGGCCGGCCTTCCAGACACAGGCAGAATGGGACAGCTGGAAAGGCAGTCTGGAGTTGCAAGTGGGAGTTAGGCAGCATTAGATGTTAGGCAGAAAATCAACAACTTGACTCCAAATCAAGAAGCGAGAAGAGCGGGCACAACCGAAAAGCTAGGTTAGGATCAAATGAGACGAGAGCTGAGGCTCAAGCTTCCTTTATCCAATGAACAAGATTGGTGAGAATCATTCATTACTCGTTAACTAATTCATTTATTCAACGAAGCATTCTTCAGTTTCTACTACATCCAAGGCATATGACTGCTATACTAGATACAGTCCAAGGTAGGAGCCCAGTCATGAGATGTTTTAAAAAGAACAAACAGTGCACCAACTTCCTGGTGTGTCTATGAATTATTTATGTACTATTCTGTTATCTACTACTTCTCTACTCTAAACCATGATGGTAGGATCAGGGGGTCTTTTGGGGTTCTTTTAAATAATAAGACTCACAAGATTACCGTAAGTCACATGTGACATCAAATTTACTTAGGAGGACATGGGACAAGAACCCCAGCTGACTAACAAGAGAGTGTCAGGTACTGCTTTGCCATGGGACTATTTGGTTTCTCAGGTGACATCTTAGGTATGAAAGAATGATTCCTAGGTGGAGCAGGTATGAAAGTTCCTTTGGCTTAAAAGCCTTATATTTCCTGGGAGAAATACCTCTTGTAATACTTCCATAGACAGAACCACTACTGCCTTCACAAAAGGCACGCCCAGTTATAAGAGTCTAAAGCTACAGCGTCCCCATCAGGTATTTATAATTTATTTATAGTTTATCTCACTGAAGATGCAATTAAACAATCAGAGATTCATTTTATTATAAGCAATGCTGCCTAGTAACATAGTTGACATATCTCTTCTGTCAGATTACCAAGAGAATGGATCTAAAAAGTGAATTGCACCCAAATTCTAAAGAAGAAAGGGGAAAGATTCTATTAACCATTTACTCACACATATTATGTTAATGATTAGTATTTATTGCATCATATAGAATGGGAAATAGATATACAAAGGGTATGGGACCGTTAAAATTCCTAGTTGAACTAGGATTTGATGCATCTAAAGACAAATTTTATTCTTGTTTTAAAAAAGAAAGACGATTCCATTTTTGCACCAGTAAAAAATGATTTTAAATTACCAAAATGACCAACAGGATCTTCCAAAGAGCTGTTTACAATAATGTAATGAATTGTGGTTGAAATTATTATAGTGAAGGACAATGAACTAGAGCTAGTTCTTTATTTAGGTAGCCCTTGGAATTAGTTGATATCTTAAATCTAATTTGCAAGTCACAAAACCATTAAAAATTGTGTATCCTTTATTTGATAAAATATGCATTATCATGACCATTTAAACATGTTGCTTGAGACATATCTCAGATGCTCTTCTGGTTTGGATTTAAAATATCCCCCCAAACCTCATGTGCTGGCAATACAGCAAGTTTCAGAGGTGGGCCTGGCTGGAGACAGTGGGTCACTGGGGGCGTGGCCTTGAGGACTACATCATCCCCGGCCACCACTTCCTATCTTTCTCTCTCTCTTTTTCTCTCTTTCTCTCTCTCTGTTTCTGGCTGCCATGAGTTGAGTGGCCTTCCTCCTCCATGCCTGTTGCCCCCGTGGTTTCTGCCTTTAGCCTATGGATTAAACCTCTGAAATCATGAGCCAAATAAACCTTTCCTCCCGTAAGTTGTTCTTGTCAGGTATTTTGGTCACAGTGATGAAAAAAATGAAATAAAACAGATTAGTTGCTTCTCCTATGTCCTCTAATAGAACACAAAATTTCTCTTATCATGTTGTATTGTAATTTATTTTACCAAAAAATTCTCCCTGTTGGGCAGTAAACCGTGTGAGGACAATAATCATGTCTATCTCATGATTGCACCTGAAGCATGTTATGCAGTGTCCTGCATAGTAACTGATCAATAAAGTTTGTAGAATGGATACACAAATAAATGAAAGAATGTGACTACTATCCATATTGTAATGGATTCAAACTTCAGAGTTTTTTCTTATGGGACTAAATGTCTTTGTTAAATGGCATTAAAATCTGACTTCTCTAGAATTGTATTTTTAAATAGAAAGCCAATCATGTGTTTCCTTTTAAGAATGAGATTGACCCATTAATTGATAAAGAATACGGACAACTTGCCAATTGTACTGTATTTTTCTATAGTGAACTACTATGGAAAATATTTGTCAGTTTGACTAAGAGGTCTCCCCTGAATTTCAGTGGACTTTTAATGTTATCTTTAAGTTCCCTGCAGAGCAATTCTTAAGACTCAAAGATGAAATTCAATTTAGATCATTTACTACAACAAGAAAATATCTTCTTCAATCCATTTAGGAAGTGATGCAGTTCAAATCTTAAATAAAGACCTCCCCTCCACCCAGTTTATAGAGTTACTTACTAGATGTATGATTCTGTATCTTACATTTGATAGTGATCTAGAATTTACATAATGATATTATCATTGAACCCCTCTTTTAGAGATGAAACTTCTACTTATAAATGGCAAAGCCTCAAAACACAATGTGACATTTAACACATGGGCTGTGGAGTCAAACAGCCTGTGTTTGGGACATGACTATGTTGGCTACAAACTGTCATCCTGAGTAAATGCCTCTGCATCTCTGCTCCTCAGTGTCTTCATCTGGAAACCATGGAACGCAGTAGAGAGCGCTCATTTTATAAGGTTGTTGGGAGAATTGCCAAATGTAAAACTCCTAAGAGAGTGAGTGTAAGGTGATAAGTACTCAATATATGTTTGCTGTTAGTAACTTGCTTGAAGCCAGTTATTCAGTAGAAGAAAGAAAAGTTTAACTCTTGTTGTTAGTTTTAACTTTAGTGTTCTGTCTACCATGCCAAACTGTATGTGTAATATTTATTTAAAATTTATTTAGAAGGGTGCATATTTTGCTCATGTGACACTTTCTCTGGTATTTGGAGTTATCACTGCATAGTTCTGATTGTATGGATTTTTTTTTTTTTTTTGCGGTACCGGGGATTGAACCCAGGGGCATTCTACCTCCGAGCTACATCCCCGGTCCTATTTTTTATACTTTATTTTGAAACCGGGTCTCACTAATTTCAGAGGGCCTCACTAAATAGCTGAGGCTGGCCGCGAACCCGGATCCTCCGATCTCCGCCTCCCAAGTACTGGAATTACAAGCGTGCGCCACCATGCCCGGCTGTATGGATTTTTTGAAATGTGATCTTGTTTACTTTTATTAAGTAATGGCTATTAGTTGATGGTTTTCATTTATTGATGCGAATGACAGAGGATAATGTTTTTTAATTCTATCTCTATATATTTATTATAGAAAACACAGTAGACCAAGTTATTAATTACCTACTGATTATTCAGTTATAGAAAAAGTATCACTGAGGACTGAAAGCAAAGGCTTCCTTGATCTACCCATGAATATCTCACTTTCACAATATTAGGACTATAAATCCCTTGAAATGGCTTGAATGCTTCCTGATTATATAACCGTAAATTTATTTTCACATCCACAGAATCATTTTCACCCTTAACAGGAGGTGTTAGATAAAATATTGTACTTAATTTAGAAACAGTACTTTACAGAAGACATAGAGATATAGATCTAGGTTATAGCCATGTGAGTGACTGACTATGGTGGGTTGGAAGACAAGCTCATTGGAAGAGTTTGGATATGTTGTGTTTGTTTTCTCTGTGGGACCTCCAAGTATGGATGTTTAGGAAGAAGTTAGATATACAGATTTAGAATGCAGGAGAAATATTTGGAATGGAAATTCAGAGATTTCAGCAGTTACATGAAGGAGCTAGTTTAAACCATGACAGTGGCTGAGATATCTCAGGAACAATATACAGAGTATACAGAGGGAAACTTGGGGAACACTAAAAATTAAGGAATGTGTGAGGAGGCCGTAAAGGAATACTGAGAAAGAAAAATCCAAGAGTCAGGAGGAAAGCCAAGAGAGACTTGTCCTGGAAAATGAAAGATCTATTCTCTTGACAAATTCCCTTCCTTCCTTCCTTCCTTCCTTCTTTCCTTCCTTCCTTCCTTCCTTCCTTCCTTCCTCCTTCCTTCTTCCTTCCTCCATTTTTTTTTTTTTTTGTGGTGCTGGGGTTTGAACTCATGGGCGTTTTATCTCTGAGCTACACTCCAGACCTGTTTTATTTTTTATTTTGAAACAGTGTCTCACTAAGCTGCGGAGGGCCTCACTAAGTTCCCAAGGCTGGCCATGAACCTGTGATCCTCCTGTCTCAGCCTCCCAAGTACTGCGATTACAAATGTGTGCCACTACATGCGGCTTGGCAAATGTTTCTTAAGCTATTACTTTATGCAAGATGCTGAGATAAATTGGTGAAAACCACCGATAGCCTATATGCTACTGGAGGGAAACAGACAAAAATATAATAAATAAAGAAATTTTTATATTTTGTTAAAAGGTGATGCATATGTATAATAAAATATGATAAAGCAGTGTAAGAATCACCAAGAGTGCAGAGGTCAATATTGCAATTTTATATCAGGTAGCCTGGGTAGGTAAGTCTCACTGAACATAAGGCAGTTTAGAAAAGGCCTGAAGGAGGTAAAGGGAGAGCTATATAAAGAGAGTCAAAAGGGATGCAGTAACCCATGTGTTTCAGAAGGGTTGAAAAAATACTGATTGAAAGATTCAATTTGATTTTTAAAATTTAGAGTCAACATCTATCTAGTCAAAAGCAGACTCGGTTGCATGAGGTGGAGCTAGAAGGCAGATTACCTCGGATTGAGGAGTAAATGTGCGGTGAGGAGGAGAGAGCAGGTGCTGACTATTCTTCTACCAGAATAACTTGAAAAAGAAAAACAATGTGGTATTCTGAGGGGCATGAATTAATAAAGACTTTCCTCCATTTTATTATTAGATGGATGAGACTTGAACATAATTATAGACAGAAATAAGGAAAGCCAGCAGAGAAGAAGTTAAAGAAATAGGAGTTAACAGACAGATGTTAATTTACAGGAGGAGGCACCTGAGGACATGGGGAATGGAAAAGAGAACATGGGATAAAAATGGAGAAGGAGCTCTTCTACTGGGGCAAAAAAATGAATCAGGAAATATTGACTTGTTATGAGTAATTTAGCATTGGAAGGGGACAAATGATGACCTTTGTCTAGTAAGTAAGGAGTCAAAGTTACTTGTTAAAAATATTAAAGCAGACAATAAACCTCTGTCTTTATTCCAGAAGCTAGAATCCTTTTTCATGAATTTTTCATATCATCCATCTTCATGAGGGTGTATTGTGCCTTTTCTCTAGTAGACCTCATCAGTCTAGGCATAGAAGAAGGATGAATAGGCAGCTAAATTGATCCAGGCCAGATGTTTTGCCTGGTGTGTGTTATGAATTGACAGGGAGAATGGGAGTTAAAGGATTTGGAAAGGGTGCATTTAAAATGACACTTAGATTAATCACAGAAAATGGGAGGATAAATAGAGTGAGATAATGAATTGGGACCAAATGTAGAGATTAAAGAGCAGAAGAGGAGTGGGTGTGCAGGAACTGGAGATATAGAGGGTGTGGCTGCATGAAATTGCCATTGGAGTTTAAGATTTCAAAAACAGGCAGTTTTAGATGATATATGACCCAAGATGTGAATGCCTGAAGTAGAGTGAAGGGGAGTAGTAAATGGAACTGAGAAGGACAGAGAACTGGGAGGCTGCACTATCAGACTGGTCAGTCATATTGGAACAGAATTCCCTGAGCACAACGGCAGAGATTAAGAGGGAGCCTGTGAACCAGGTATGAAGTTTTTGCTGAATCAGTGAAAAAGAGTAATGAGTAAGAAAAGAGGGAGGCAATAGATGGGTTGTTGAAGATATTCTGTTGGACTCAAGGTGAAGTTTACTTTCAGTGGATATGATATACAAATTCAGTATTTGTTCTTTTGAATACAAAATTAATCTTTAATCTATCATATTTACCAATTTATTATAATCCAAACTCACCTTAATTAATTGGGCTTTTGTTTTTTTTCAGCTATACCTTTTGGAAGACAGCAGATCACAATAAAATAATTCATATTAGAAATTAATAAAAATGACAAATTGCTGGACATACATGGTGAAGGATATATTTATGCTAGATTATATATCTTCTATATTTTCTTCTCTCCGATTATACAGTGAGAAATGACATTTGGAATAAAGGCAGAAGAGTTAAGATAGCATAGCCAGTCACTTGTTATAAAAGACCTGGTGCAACCATTGAAATTAATGTAATTTCAGATATTTGATTTTATATTTTATATGTATTATATTTTATTTACATATTCTATATTACATATATGTAATTTGAAAAGAAGTGTGATTTTTAATATGATGTCGACATTTGCTCAGAAAAATATCTAGGCACTTACTAAATAAGTTGAAATATTTGTTCCTTTTGAAATTTATACCTTATTTTTTATAAAGGTCTAGAAAAGACATTTTTCTTTCATTTTAGTGGAACTCTTATTTCTCAGAATAAGCAGAATAGAAACATAATGCTGTCAATTTGGGCCACTTTCAAAAGAAGATCATTTAAGGAATGGAAACTTGGAGAGCAACTTTATAGTTATAATTTCCTCATTGTATTTGTAACTCTGTCGCTTCTCACTGTAGGCAATTAAAATAAATAAGCCAATTTTAGTAATAGTTGTATTTCCACTCTTCTCTGGAGAGGATTTGTAAGCTACGAACACATTCATGCACTGTGGAAGGCAATGGTTCAGTCAAATTGAGATTAGTGTCAACTAACAGAGACAAAAGCCATTGGCAATGTTGTTTTAGACAAAATATAATAAAAATCACTTGTGGAGAGAACAGGAAAGATATCTTCACTTTAGTGTGTTTTTTGTACAGGAGGTTCCTAATGGAAACTTTTATCTGGTGCCTATAAATGCTTTAATCAGTAATACTATATCTGTCTGATACTTGGCCTCCCCCCCATTTGTCTTCTCCCTTTCTTTGTTTTTTCATGCTCTCATACCTTTTCCATTGAAAAAATTATGTATTAATTACTAGGTATCTTTCAGGGACTATTTGATACTATTGAATATATAGGTGAAATATATTTTGATTCCTTAAAGAGCCTACATTTTATTGGGGAGAAAAGACAAAGATGAGACAAGAGAAACAATTTCAAAATCTCAAGTCAGTGCTGGATTACTCAGGAGGTGGATTTTAGTTTATATTTGGGGACTTATCAAAACAGCGGGAACATTTATATCCCCCCACAGAAAAAGAAAATTCGGTTTGACAAAAATTTCCAGAATTTTGCAATCAGAAAAAATTAAAATCTTGAATTAAAAAACTATTCAGCATAGATACAAAATTTGACATTCAACACAAGATAATGGTTTGAATTAGATACATGGGGAGGTTTCCAAAGTCCTGGCACTGCATAAGGGCAGACTGAACGGAAAATATATTATCAGGACAGCCTGTGTGCCTTGAGAAAGAAATTAAGTTTTTCTATATAGCCATGTTTCCTGAGACTCAGTACCCTATCTTCAAATGTCACGGTGCATTAAGGAAGAAGTCAGAAAGTGTGAGAGGTGTCACAGATAGATAACCTTATACCAAGTTGCATTCATGGTCTTCATTCATTTATGTCAGAAACTATATTTTTATAATACTCCATACATTAAAAAAACAGGTTGAGCTTATTTTGGAGCCCACAGTAAATTGTTACCAGTGAACTGGAAGAGTAGCAATAACTATAGGCAAAATTGAGCCAGAAGGGTCTTCTCCATGTCCTTACTCTTTACTCTCCCCGCCCCTTATCCTATCCAGGCCTCCATTTTAAACTTTCTTTTTTAAAAATGAGATTCTATCATATTTTTCCTAGTAAATAGAATTCTAAGAATGCGTTGCTCTGAGAAAGCAGATTGGTTACCTTGGTGATGTCACTCATGTCACATCTTTGCAGAGGAACTGCATTTGGATGTTAGTTTTTCTACTGTTGAAAAAGAAATATGATCATGGCAAGTGTTTTGGTATTTTCTTTGAATATTTACAAGAGAAGACTGGGTTTATTTTAAGCTTTTTTAGAAAAGCATTTTGTTTAAAATTGAGAATGCAGGTAGTAAATCTTTCCTCAAAAATTTTAAGAATCAGCATCTTTCTTAGACTCTTAATCTGGGAATGACTCTCTTCTGTGATGGGCAATGCTTCACTTCTGTGGGTTGCTTTCTCAAGTTTTATTTCAGTGAGAAAATTATTGACCAATTGGTTCAGAATAACACCTTAACTGCATGATTGAGCTTACTTCTTCCCAGCTATGATTTCAACAGTTATAACATTGGCCACAGAGGAAAAATAATAGTTTTCTCCTACAGTCAATCTGTCATGTCTTCTGGCTGTGTTGTGGCTCATGACCATTGGTGAAATTAATCAGTTTGGCTCCTTGCGAACACGCTTCCTTGACACAGTACATAGTTAAGGCCCCAGGAAGTGTTGTCCATGGCTTGTTTACAGCACGGCTGTTTCCAGAAACTGTGATGTACTCTTTTCTTCTTTCTTTTCAATTTTCTCTATTTCATACCAATACAAAATTAAAGATAAAAATGTTAGATGATGACTCTATGAAATTTAGACATAATTTCATTAAAACTTCAGAGATAACTTGATTCTTCATTTCAAAGTTGGATAAGTGTTGCCTCTTCTTAAAATTGTTTTACGCTAGCCAGGCACGGTGACACACACTTGTAGTCCCAATACTTGGGAGGTTGAGACAGGAGGACGCAGGTGTGTGGCCAGTCTCAGCAACTTAGTGAGACTCTCAGCAACCTAGTGAGACCTTGTTTCAAAAACAAATAATAAAAAAGGCTGGCGGTGTAGCTCAAAGGTAGAATGCCCCTGGGTTCCATCCCCAGAACCAAAAAAAAAGAAAAAAAAATACAAAATTTTTTGTTTTACTCCAAAATTCTCCAGACTCAGTCAATATTAATAGCAGAAGCATAATTCAATGGAAATAAGAACTATTTTTTTATAATTCAAAGATGTAGAATTTCCTTCCACAAGTATTGTTTAACATACAGTGGAGCTTATCTATGGGGGATGTTTTAGGACTTCTAAGTGGGTACTTGAGATGACCCCAAAAATCAGCCACTTGCCTCTGTGAGTATTGGGGAGAAGTGTTAATTCAGAACCCCTCACAGCCCAAGAAGCATTCACCTGATCAGTGATCACAGCTCCCCGGAGGGGCTAAACTCCCTGCACAAGTTTCTGGCGAGCAGTATTTCTAGCTGGAGTGTTTAATATGAAAAGACTTTAACACAGAATTTAGTCTGTCTCCCTGCTTCTGGACAAAGGCAAACTGTAGGGCGAGTCATCGATATTATTTCTAAATGCCCTGTTTTTGCGCACTTGTGTCCATCCTCACTGTGTGATTTTCTTCCTTTTAGATGTGAGCTCTTTGTAGTTGAATCACTTGGCATTTTCATTTAACATTCTTATTATGGTTCTATCAAATGCTGGCTACACAGTCAGGAACGAGGTTTGTTTGGGGATTATTGTGTGATCATGTGGTGTTTCTGGCTTGCTCCCTCAGGCATCGCATCTTGACTGCACATGCCGTTGGGTGCCCACCTGGCCTAGGAATCTGTCTTCAAAATATTTGAAAAGACTTTATAATGGGATTCAATACAATGCAAATTTGTCATCATTTGTTGGCAATGGTGAAGCCCACTAAATGGACAAAAAAAAAAAACTAAACTAAACTAAACTATATCCCATGTTGTGACCAGTTACTGTAGCCTACATGCCTAGACTAACCCCAAGTCATTTCCAAACCCTATTCTCTCCTGGCGTCTTCTACTATAGAGGATGGAAAAGGTTTTTCCAAATTCTCTTTCCAGCCTCCTTTGCTCTGAGGGTGGCATAGTTCTGCTCAAATGGAGATCTGCTGAAACAGAAGGAAAAAGTTCACTTTCTAAATTAACAGAGACCTACTTGGTGGGTATGGGTCTGCCTCTACTTGTTTTAGCAGCTAATGAGGCTGTGATGCCTAGAGTTACCGCACCTGTCTTGGGACTATGCAGGAACCTGCACAGGAGAGTCACGAGCTACTGGCCTTACATAAGTGAGTTACTAAATCAATGCCAGCAGCCACCCACCTCCAGATGTCTTGTGAATGATAAAAATAAACTCCTATTTATTTCAGACACTTTCAAGCATATGGGGGCATATGTATGTGTATATATATATGTATATATATATGTGTATAGATACATCTATATAGACACATATAATGTGTGTGTGTGTGTGTGTGTGTGTGTGTGTATGTGTGTATGTGTGTGTTTTGGTTTTAGTCATCAGATTCTCCTCACCAAGGAATTGATAGAGGCCAGAGGTAGAAATGACCAAGGGAAATTTTCTTGGGTTTATTCATATTTCATATTTCTTCTCCTTTGCTATTTTGGTTTCTTGATTGATTCAGGTTAGCTTCCTATTCTCTTGTGCTACATTCTACTTTTTGAAACTATTTCAGAGCCTTCTAGGTTTTTCTGAATTTGTTCAAAACTTAGATTTCCAGTAATGCCTTTATTAATAGCATTTCCATGTTTTCACCATTACAAAGCTGAAATCTATGGTGTGTTCTCCTTTGAAATACTTAATAAGACAGCGATTTAGCTCCTCTTTTTGCTAGAAATAATGGCACCTGTTTCTGTAGGCCTCTCTCTATGGAGGTGACTGGTTGGTTCTGTATTGCAGTAGAACACTGTATGTCCCAATTGACAATTGAGGTGTGCAGAAAGAGTTGCTGGCAGAGTCTGACCCAAGGATGGTTCTTTTTTGGTAGTTTTTATCTTTATGAAATACACTTTTTTTATCCTCTATGGCATCATATAAAAATCCTTCTCTGGCTGTAGTCATTTGAGATTTCTATATTTAATCATTTCATGTCCACTTAGTTTAGGCTGCCTTTTCATGAAACTCCCAGGGCTTACAATATGCATACAGTAGGTTGTCAGCAAAGGAATAGCATTTAAATGTTGAATGATGAACTGAGATTTTTATAAAACATTTATTATGTTTTCTTGTTAAGTTTTTTGGACTGTGGGTTACGATAGAGTTTGTATTTAATACAGGTTGGAAGTGGCTTTACAGCAAAGTGTTATATTAACATTTTGACTTAAATAAGAATTTTGAAATTATATCTCAAAATTTACAGTGAAAGAAAAGCTTAGAAAAATTAGAGAAATGATGAAGCACTGAGAAATTATACAGAAAAGTAACCATGGGGTTTCATGAGTATAAAGATCCCATAAAAACCATGTGGTAATGTGAAGTACATCTCTTGAGCTTTTTTGCTTCTGGTGTGCTGTTTTGTTTGGTTGTTTCTGGTGGTTTTTTTTTTCTGTTACTGGGAATTGAACTCAGAGGTGTTCTACTTCTGAGCCCTTTTTATTTTCTGTTTTGAAACGGGGTCTTACTTGGTTGCTGAGTCTCACAAATTTGTTGAGGCTGATCTCCAAGCTGCAATCTTCCTGTCTCAGCCTCCCAAGTACTGGGATTACAGGTGTGTGCTGCCATGCCCAGCTTCTGCTTCTGGTCTTAAATGAAGAAATAGAAAGGCTAAAGAAACACAGCATTGACTCTTCATTTATCTTTGTTCACTCCACAGAGGATAATGGTGACTGAGGTGAATGAACATATTAAGCCACTTTATATATGAGAACAATAAACTAGAACCTCTGAGATTGGCCATTCCTGCAGTCTTATCACTTTTCTTCATTCTTTGGAAGCATGTCATCCCTTGGAACTTTGTGCCATTCTCATACAACACATTCACAGTTCTGTGCTGCTGACCATGTTTCCTGCACTGCCTAGAATGCCTTTTCTCTCTTATAAAACTCCTAGTCATTCTTCAAAACCCAAATTAAAATGTCATCTCACCTGTGAAGTGTTCATAAAGTCCTCCAAAACACCTATAAAATTCCATTCTCTGTACTCTCAGAGTACCTACACACACACACACACACACACACACACACACACACACACACATACACACAGTGTTTATGTATTTTAGCACCTCACATATTATGGTAATGTGTTGATGTATATGTGATTCTCCCTTCCTAGAATTTAATTTTGTGAGGGTAGGGCCCATGACACATTTATCTCACTGAACTAGGGCCTAACAAAGTCCAAGACAGAATAAGTGCTCAATAAATCTTTAGCAGATGAATGTGTGTTCTGGAAGGGAAATACTCAGCAGTAAAATTCAGTAGAATTTAATATAAATGTTGAATTACAACAGGTTTCAGGGTCAGGGCAGAGAGAAAACATGGGTTTGATTAAATAAGGATTGCTTATACCAATGTTTGTCAGGATGCTTTGGGTATAAAAGAAAGACACCCTGATTCAAGTTGGCTTAAATAATATGGGAATTTGTTATCCTATAAAGAAGAAAGTACAGAGAAAGAGCAGTCTAGGGGCACAGTAAAATGGGGGCTCCTTTTTTCATCTTAATGATTCTTTTGACTTCCCTCTTCCTTTATGTGGACTTTGACCTCAGACTGGCTTCCTCTATGATTGGCAGATGGCTGCCAGCTCACCAAGTGCTGTGTGCGTGTATGTCTCTGTCACTGACTTGCATTATGATGTATGATTACAATGTACCAATAAAAGTACATGCATCCTGTCCCATCCAGTTGAAACAGGAGTATCATCCCCTGCTACCAGGGAGGAAATAATCTCACCTTTGTTCTGATTGGTCCAAATTAGGTTGTATGCCACTCTGAATTACCATGATTGTCAAGGAATGTAACTTAAAGATTGATAAAGTGGTTGGGATGCTCATGATTGGCTTCCTTACCAGGGGACCATCTAGAAGATGTAGAGACTTCTTCCCCAAACAAGCTGAGTGCGGGGAGGGTGATAGGTCCAGAGACTCCAGCTCCTGCCGCCTGCCTTCCCATTCCAGCTCTGCTCACCTGCTGGGGAGCGGAGGCAAGCTAACCTTCAGTTCCCTCATTTGTAGTGGGACTGGTAACAATAGTTACTTCATGAGATTACTGTGAGGATTTTACCAGTCATTACAGGTAAACTCCTGCATTAGTCAGCTTTCATTACTGTAACAAAATATCTGAGATAATCAACTCTAAAAATGAAAGGCTTATTTTGGCTTATTCTTGGGGGTTTTGGTTCATGGTTGGCTGGCCCCTTTGCTTTTGGACCTGGGTTGAGAAATACATCATGGCAGGGAGCATATGGTGGAGCAACCTGCTTACCTCAGGGTGGCCAGGAAGCAAATGGGGGGGTGTCCCACGACCAGTGACCTAAGCCCTCCCACTATGCCCCTCTCTCAAAGTTTCCACCTCCGCCCGGTAGTCCATGCTGGGGAACAAGCCTTGAATGTGGGCCTTCGGAGGACATTCCAGGTCCAAACTAACATAGCTGCCTCCAGGAAATAGACTTGACATTCTGTCATTTCCTACATCTAAATATTTCCTACTAAGGACACGTGCTAAGCACTACTGAAGGGTAAGCTCTCACTTTTTGATTATTTAACCAAATTCCTGTGGTGGGAAAAATGTGGAAAGCAGGAAGTAGATCTTAGGTTGGCAAGCAAAACTGTTCATTGTATGAGGTTTTGTTTCTTTAACCACTTGACTTAGAATTATCCAATTTATTTTTGTATGTTTGTCACTGTATAATGATGAATTTCAAATTTTAAATGGAGGGATAATAGAGTGGAAAAACATGTGATTATCTGTTAATCATGTCTGGAGAGTAAGAAAGACTATCTGCCCATTTCCTCTAAGGGTGAATATTCTGCCAACCTGGTTAGCCATACAAACCAATCACAGACAAAATACTTAAAAATAAAACAATTCAGGTGAATATATTTTTTAGGGTTTGATTAGATTTAAACATTGTCTACCATACCCTTTCATTTTACAAGTAAAATTTAGACCACAAGTAATTAAGTGAATTTGCCCAGGATTATATGATCGGTGGCAGAGCTGGTTTAAGAGGCATTGGTTTAAACTTCACTCACATATTATTTTATTGATCAATTCCTCTAGAGTGCTAGACTCACACAGCTAAATAATTAAAGAAAGAAATACGTTCTTATTAGGAATTAACACTTGTATATTCTTTTGTAACTTGTAGCATGTGGAACCACATATATGGCTGGACTCAGCAGGTCAATGTCTTTAAAGTAGTTGGATATGAGCTGTGTAAAGAGCGCTTACAGTTGGTGTCATGGCATATACATAGGATTGAGAGAGACAGACTACCCAAGCTCCTGAGTATGACGCATGCCATATTTCTCAGGAACTAGATTGCAAAGACTAGCTCAATTTTTTTTGTGTGTGTGGTACTGGGGATTGAACCCAGAGGTATTCTACCTCTGAGCTATACCCCACCCCAATCTTTTATTTCTTATTTGGAAACAGGGTCTCACTAGGTTGATAAGAGTCTCACTACTTGTTGAGGCTGTCCTTGAACCTGTGATCTTCCTGTCTCAGCCTCCCAAGTACTGGGATTACAGGAGTGCATCACCACGCCTGGCTCTTAGCTCAAATTTTTAGATGTAGGAAATGACTTAGAATGTCAAGTAGATTTCCTAGAGGCAGCTATGTTAATATTTATAAAGAGGAAGAAAAATTTACATGCAGGGCCACATATTGAGTAAAATTACTAAATACCAGGTATTGAAAAGTGATACACAGAAAATATTATGTCAGTGCTGAAGGATGGGGGAGTAATATAGAGTTTTCCAAATTTCACAGTTGAGTTTTAAAAATAATAGTTCTCAGACCGAAACAACCATATGATACAATTCAAAATAGAAGATACAAAGGCATTCAATAAGAAGCTCAGTCCTTTGATTATTCCCCCTAAAGCTGCCTTTTAAATTGATTGCTAACATTTTACTGCTTTACCAACATATCTTTGAAGAAGCTCAAAATTTACATTCAACACTGGATAGTCCCTCTCTAATGTTCACTGGATGCATCAGAAACCACTTTATAATTCCTGCAGGACAATGTTTTTTTATATTAGAGTGACTTCTCAGCTGTTAGTTCACTAATTTATATTGAAGGATACTTTTAAGAACTATTCTGTACTGAAATGCTAAAACAAGTCCTTTATTTGAGGCATAGATATGTAAGATCTAATAAGTGTTAATGAGCAGTGATATATTTTAAAATCTATTTTAGAAATCACAGGCATCTTTAATGGAAGAAACTTTATCTTTCATATACATTCCATTTCATAGATTTTGCACATTTTGGTTCTATCATTTTATTACTTAGGAAAAACCCCTTTGTGCGAATGTGTTAAAATTTTACAGACTACAGTCATGCATCACTTAACAATGGGGCTAAGTTCTGAGAACAGTGTCACGGGGCAATTTTGTCATTGTGTGAGCATCATGGAGTGTATGTACACAAGGCAAGATGGCCGTGATGTCCTAGGTAATCCTGTGGGACCACTATTGTATATAGTGGACTGTGATATACATAGACTATCATGTATGTGGAGAGTCATGAACTGAAATATTATGCCTGTGTGGCTGTATTAAGAAGCACAAAGTGATTGGTGTTTTTCAATGAGTTTTTAAAAACACCTCAACATTTTGCTTCTCTTTTTCTCCCTTCCCCAGTTCTGTGCTTCTTTAGTCTTAACCTGGAGCTATAACAACATGAAACAGGCACTATTGAGTTGCTATTATATACCAGGTAGTGTTCTGAGTGCTCTATACTATATCCACAAGCCAAAAGTCAACATCCTTTGCCATTGAGGGACTTACATATAGTGGGTGGGAGGAGGTTGGGAAGGTAGGGAAGCACAGGCAATAAACATGGACATAAATAAAATAAATTCTAAATTTACAGAAATCATTGCTGTGGATGAAGTGAGACAGGACAGGAGGATTTAGAGTGTTAGGACTGGGGGAGGAGTGGGTGTTAATTTCTAATAGGTTGGCCAAGGAAGACCTCTGTGTTCCCGAGGCTCTGAGGATCAGCCATGCCAATGTGGCTGGAGGGGAGTACAGGAGGAAAGAAGTGTGGGGAACACAGGGGGGAGGTAGTGCCAGATTATTTACCTAGCAGGTCATTGTGAGAACTTAGATTCTTCTCTGAATAAGACGAGCCATTTGTGGTTTTGACCAGTAAAGTTACATATGCTAACATTTTAAGAAAGTTCCTCTGGTGGTTGTATGTAGAATAGACTAATATTGTACATGATTAATGACTAAACAGCTCCACAATGAAGGCTTCCAGGCACCTTAAACTCAACATGTCAAAATCGACCCTATCATCTTCACCCTCCATTTTCCTTCTTTTCCTGGAGTCCCAACTTCAGTTATCAACACTGTCATTAACCATTCACCTTCTTCCTCATGTTCTCTCATGTCCTTATCTTGTCCTGTGAATTTCACTTCCTAGGTATCTCTACAACCTGGATCTAACTTTCCACTCCCCACTACAGTCATGAACCACATAATGACATTTCCGTCAACAGTGGACCACAATTGTGACAGTCATCCCATCAGATGACAATGAAGTTTAAAAATTCCCTTTGCCTAGGGGTATAGCTGTCATAACATTGCAGCCCAATGCATCAATATTCACGTTTGTGGTGATGCTGGTATAAAGAAGCCTACTGCACTGGCAGCTCTAGGAAATTGTAGCATGTACAGTTACTATGCGCAGTACAGAATACTTGATAATATATCTACGGAATACTTGATAATATATTGCTATGTTACTGGTTTAGTGCTTACTATATTTTTAACATTATTTTGGATTGTGCTTGTACACTTAAAAATTACAAGTGTACTGTAAAATAGTATGCTGTTTTATGCTGGCACCACCCTTTTGATTACACCAAAAGGTTACATCAAGTGATTGACCTATACCATCTACAGTTGTACAAGTACACTCTGTGATATTTGCATGACCAAATTGCCTAATAATGCATTTCTCAGGAAGTATCCTTGTTGTTAAGTGACACATGACTGTGTTTGTCCAGTTGAGACTCTCTTCTTGAACCACTGACAACAGCCCTTTGCCTTCTCTTTTTCAATCTTTTTCTGAATCTAATTCTAGCTTAAACATTATTTTCAAAAAGGACATCACATCATACCACTTTTTCCTGAAATCCTTCTGTGGTTCATTTGGAAACATGAACTTCTTAGCTTGGCATTATTACTGGCTTTATAATGTGCCCTACATTTTGCTCCAGCCTTATCCAAGTGCAGAACTCAAAAGCCTGATTCTGTTTCCACTTGTATCTTTTCTCTCTTGTCAAGTTAGCTAACATCTACTTGCCTTCTAGGACATATGGTAGACTGAGTAATGTCTCCCCATCCCCACCCCACAAATGTCCACATATTAATTCCCAGGACCTATGAATAATGCCACTTTATATGGTCAAAGGGACTTTGCAGATGTGATTACATTGAGGATCTTGAGATGGGACTTTTATCATGGATCATCTCCCCTTGTAATCATCAGGGTCCTTATAAGAAAGAGGCAGTGGGGCAGAATCAGAAGAAGGAGATGTGATGACTGAAGCAGAGGTGTGTGTGTGTGTGTGTGTGTGTGTGTGTGTGTGTGTGTGTGAGACAGAGAGAGACAGAGAGAGACAGAGAGAGAGACAGAGAGAGAGAGATATTTGAAAATGCTATACTGTTGACTTTGAGGATGGAAAGATGGAAGAAGGGACCATAATCCAAGGAATGCAGGAGAACTCTAGAATTTGAAAGAGGCAAGGAACTGGGTTCTCCCTTAGAGCCTTCAGGAAGAACAGTCCCTGCTAATATCCCTGTGAATACCTTCACTGTAGCCCATTGACACTAGTTTTGGACTTCTGTCCCCAGGAACTGTAGTAAATTTATATTGTTTTAAGTACTAAGCTTGTGGTAATTTGTTATAGCAGCAATGCCAAATTAATACAGGACAGGAATCAAGCATCTTCCCTGCTGGAAGCCTTGCCTCCACATCCTCTTTACTTCCACATCGCTGACTCAGGTGCTGGGGTCCCCAGAGCTCCTTTACTACTTATCTGACATCACTGCGCTCACAGCACTGTAACCATTTACTTGTCTGTGAGATGCTTGAGGGCGCACATCTTTGCCTCATTTTCTTTACATTATCAGTGCACATCTCAGTGCTTGGCAAGAGGTAAAAGATGAGTGAGTTTCTTCTACTATGTGGCATGTGCCAATTTCCACTGAAAGGAAAACATGAAAGCATCTTATTACATTTTATTAAAAAGTGCACAAAGCATAAGCATGCAGCTGGATCGATTTTCATGAGAGGTGAGCTCACCTGCATAGCCAGCACCCAGATCAGGCAAGGGAACATTAGGGGCACCCTGCAAGCTGTCCTCCTCCTCCCTCCCTTCTACAAAAGTCTTCACTTCTAATGCCAGGGAGTATATGCGAGAAAAGCACATTTCTTGGAATGGATTAGAAATTCTGAATTTCAAAATAAATCTTCCTTTTGATCAGGTAAGAATGATCAGTGAGAATGTGTGGGACTCAGATAAAGACTCTCACTTCTTGAATGCCTGTTTCTTCATCCAGAAAATGAGATGCTCATCTCAGTTCATCTTAGTGTTTGAGTCTAGGACTTGGTTCCATGATATGTGGGTTAATTTGATTGTTCAGGAAACATAGACTTGATGATCAAAGCTTCCCAATAATCTGAAAATGCATGTAGCACCAGGGTGGAGCAGAGGTGACATGGAATATCATGACCTGGTATATGGCATGATCTGACATATATATGCATGTATGTGTGTGTGTGTGTGTGTGTGTGTGTGTGTTTGACTCTTTTTTTCCTAATCTGTTGCTGCATGTCTTTTAGAAAGTATGTGAGAATATTTGCCTAGTTTATCAAGTAAATAAAGTGGCTGAGAACTTTTCTTACATGCTAATGTACTTTCTGAAAGGGCCCTAGAAATTGTTGATTTCAGTCTACTATTGAAAATTTCTCCTGAATTTACAAGATAGGGTTTCTATAGTACTATAAGCGTGGAGAGCTGGAGGATTAGCCCTGGATCTTTACGCAGTGTGGATATGCTGGACAGAGGGATGATTCACAGTCCAGACAGGATACAGCAGGGCAGCATGAGATCTCATCACACGACTCAGAAAGGCATGCAACTCAAAACTTATAAATTGTTTTCTCCTGGAATCTTTCATTTAATATTTTCAGACTGTGGATAACAAAAACCAAGAAATGCAAAAACTGTGGATAATAAGGACTATATAATTTTTAATGATTGTGACTAGGCCTTATATAACCAGCATTTATTCTGACTTCATCAATTGCTTAAAAATGTATTTGGACTTTTGTGTAACCCAGAGTAGATAAATGTATGTTTTGTTCCTTGAGTCTTTGCGTTTGGTTCTTTGTCCACATTTGCCTGTACACAAAGGCAAGGGCCAGCACTGTGCTTTCCATACTTTCTGTGATATCAAAAGTTCAGAAGATGCGAACATCTGCCCATCTATTGCTGTCATATGACCCTGGGTAAGACATTTAACTGCTCAGTTCCCTCATCTTTAAAAGAGAAGTAATGATTGTTTCACCTTTTTGCTGTCAGAAGGTCTACATTACAGGAAAATTCTAGAGACACCACGAAGGCCTTTGAGGCTTGGAGACAGGACAGATTTCCTCCTGCACCCTGCATGGCCAGCCATGTGGCTTTACTCCACCACAAACAGACCACGACAAGTGATATTTTAGTGTAAATATGTCCCAAATATTATCTGTGTTTTGTCTGGAAACTTTACTTTTACAAAACTGGTAAAAGCTCTTTAGTTTGCATTTTAAATACCTACAGTGAAATTACAGGACATACCATAGAACTCCCATTAATACCAAGGAAATTCATTAACACTACTAAAAATCCCCTCCTAAAAATTTGACTTTCTCGCTGGCATTGGTCTTGGTTGAAAATTATAAAACTTATCAATTTCCATCTTCTGAAGAAATGTTCAAATGGAAATAAAATTATAATATTCTTTCAGCAGATTTTTTCTAGTTATCTTAGGTCTAGATTTTTATAACACTTTTTCTGGAGCTATTAAGCTGCCATTTCTATCTGAGCAGATAAAAAAGGTCATTAATAAGATAGAAAGCAGACTGAGAAAGTATTTAAAAGTGCAGAGACTTTATAATTGCCAATAAAACTAGGTGATAAAAAATGTTGACTGGACATTGTTATATGGCATTTTGGGATTAAAAGCATCGAAGTAGTATTATATTGCTGAAACTTAAATTACATAAAAGTAAAGGTGAATAAATCAAGAATGTTTTTATATTTATTTATTTATTTTGGGTATTGGGGATTGATCCCAGGGCATTCTACCTCCAACCTACATCCCCATCACTTTTTTGTAATTTTGAAACAGGTTCTCCTAAGTTGCTGAGAGTCTCACTATATTGCTGAGGCTGTCCTCCAACCTGTGATCCCTCTGTCTCAGCCTCCCAAGTACTGGGTACAGGCATGTGCCCTCATGCCTGGCTACTAAGGGCAGTTTTAAAGAAATAATTTATAAATTAGTTCTTCGCTAAGGAAATTAGTAAGTTGAACCTGTACAAGTACGGTTTTTCTTAGTGTAAGAAGTAACATTAGCTGGGCATGGTGGCACATGCTTGTAATCCCAATATTTGGGAGGCTGAGACAGGAGGATCACAGGTTTGTGGCCAGCCTCAGCTACTTAGTGAGGCCCTCCACAACTTAGTGAGACCCTGTTTCAAAATAGAGAATAAAAAATAGAACTGGGGGTGTAGCTCCGAGGTAGAAGGCCCCTGGGTTCAATTCCCAGTACCGCAAAAAAAAGAAGTAACATTAATTTTGTTGTATTTAGGTAAGTACTAGGTTGATGAATGATGTAGATAAATAATATTTATATACTTTTATTGGTGCACTGTAATTACACATCATAACGAGGTTCTCAGTGATAGGATCATGCATGCACGCAGCACTTGGTGTGTTTCCCTCTGGGCCCACCCCCTCCCTCCCCTTCCTGTACATGTTATTGAGATTGATATTGATAACTTCGTAAATGTACATATTTGAACTGTTGCCTTCATAGAGCCTCCTGTATCTCCCCCCTCCCTCCCCAAACCCCTCCATCACTCCACTGGAGTCTCTCCTCCTTTGTCTGAAGTCCCTTTTGTTACCAATTTCTCTCTAGCTTCCACATATGAGAGATAGCATACAACCCCTCATTTTCTGAGACTGGCTAATCTCATTTAGCATAATATTGTCTAGTTCCATCTATTTTCCTGCAAATGATATAATTTTGTTCTTCATAGCTGAGTAAAATTCCATTGTGTGTATATACCAGTTTTGTAATACATTCATCTGGACACCTAGGCTAGTTCCATAACTTGTCTATTCTGAGTTGTGCTGCTATAAACATGTATAAGCATATATTGTTATAATATTCTGACTTCAATTCCTTTGTAAAGATATATAGGAGTGGTATAGCTGGGTAATGATTTAAGTAATTTGTCCTCATGATTTCTCAATTACCTGCAAGCAGAATATTTATAAAAATATATTTGAGATAAAAATAGTAGAGATAGTCTGTCTTTAAGATTAGTACCAACAGTAGGTTATCAGGATATGTATAGGCACCTCTAATTCTTTTGAACATTCCCATAGAGAGGGATATGCTCAAACTCTCTATGTGTTATGTGCTATTTTCTTTAAGTGGTACAATTTAAAGTAATATGGTAATTCATAATTCACCAGTAGTTCTCATGCTTAATCTTCCATTTAGAAATGAAATTAATAACCTCAAAAAAGAAATGCAGTACTCAATGAGAAACATATTTTGTAATCACCGAAACTTGACTCTGACTCTTATCATCACTTAATGATAAAAACCGGGAAGTGCTTTTTCCCAAACCATGACTGATTATTTTTAGCTCTGGCAATTCAAAAGTATTCTATGGATATGTCATTTTAATTTGAACTTGAAAAGTATATTATGCCTGTAATTTTTCATAAAATCAAATCCTAAATGGTTTCACTTCTCATCGTACAGAGTACATATTTAATATTCTAAATCATGCCCACAATTAAAAGCCAGTTGTTTCTTTGCATTTTTAGTGAACCATTAAGCATGTGATTTTCTTCATCACACAGAATATATCAATTTATTCAACTATAAAATGGATGACTTTTAGATAGAGACAAGGACTAGAGAAAAGAAAGTCTGGATTCTTGCAGGGTTTGTAAGTTATTTCCATGTGGTGGAAATTTTCTAGTCATTAACTAATATAACAGGGTTTCCTTCTCCAGGTGTGGCTGTGTCACTGCATTTTCTATGCCCCCCACACAAACATTGCTGCCCTATGATCTTTTCACAATGGTTACTTTGTTATTTTATTATAACTAAATTTCAGCTTATTGAAAATATTTAATGGTGTGGAAGATGCATTTGGGAAGGTGGGCAGTAAAATATTTCAGTGGTACATGATTGTTGTATTTTGGAAGTGTGAGAGTATGAAAAAATGAAACTTCATGTGGATCCTGGAATGTGACTTTGATTTTCCCATTGTGACTAAATTAGGAACTTTACATTTAAACTTACCAAAAATTCAATGGGGGTGTTGTCGGGCAACCTTTAGTTGGAATCTAATGGAGGTTGAAAATTCCATATATAGAATATTTGTTTACTTATTGGTTTGATTCTGAAAGAGAGTAAACTTAGAGGCCTTGTAAAACTATAATTTAATGTTACGTTTGGAACTATTCATAGCCTTGTTACTGAAAATTGGTGTACTTAAAATATGGGCTTAACCTATACTCTAGTCATTGTTGCTCATGATGAACTCAAACTGAAACATAAAGCTGGGTCGATAGAAACCATTCCTTCCCTGTGAGTCTGTCTTCATTCATTCATTCATTCAACAAATATGTATTTAATGCTTGCCATGTGCCTGGTACTGTGTGAGTTGCTGGGGCTAGAGACATGAGTAAGAGATACTCCCTTCCTCAAGAAATGAGTAACAGTCATGTGTAATTATAAGGTAAGAATCATGATAGAAGTATGCCTGTGATATTTTGGGAATACCCTGAAGTGACAGTTTCCTAGTCTGGATCTAGCAGAAGTCATCTGACAAGGCTAGAATGAACTTAAATCTTAAGTGAATCTTAAAATATAAAAATAGGTTAAAAAGTAGAAGTGTATGGGCGAAGGAGTTCAGGTAGAGGAAACTGCATGAGGAAAGTAGAAGTGAGAAAGAGCATGGTGCTGGGGGACACTGGATACTAGATGTTCTACCTTCTTGGTTCTCTGACTTTTGGGTCTTGGTCATAGAGAGACTGCCTCTCCTGCTACTAGCTAATTCCCAGAGAGAGCGCATGACTCCTGTGAGTGAGTGAACCTTTCACATACGAACAGACCAATCCAGAGCCTACACCCCAGCCATCTTCTTTATCAAATTCTTCAAACAGGAAGTCAATATTCTCCCTGACCTAAATCTGCCCAGGACGAGTAATAGACAGCTAGAGAGAGTCTCGATAGCCAGTGCTCTCCAAAATAATTTAAACTATTAAATCCACACTCACTCAGCATATCTACCCTGCCTTGCCCCTTCCTTTGGTAAAATGCCAATAAAGGCTTTGGGCTGTGCTTCCTCCCCTCAGCTCCTGATCAGCCCCTGCCCCTCGCCACATGGCTGCGTGTAGCATGCTCTGCCTGATTTTAGGCATCTGTGTGTCTTATCATACCCAATTATCACAAATCTCGGGTGCCTTTTTATAACAGATACCATAGCAATCTAGTGTTTGAGGTCAGATCATGAAGGATCGGAAACTAGATCTCACATAAGGTGAGAAGATTCATACCAATATTGCTTTATGTTTTTGCTTTTGTCCCTGTGTGAGTGGTGTCACTCTTTGAGAATCTCTGAAGATTTTTTATTTTGGCCATACATACTTGCCAAGGTTGGTCTAAATGTATTTTAGGACAATTGATGTTGCTGACAGATGGGAAAATATTCCAAGAGACCTGACAACAGTTCCATCTATATGTCTTTATTTCAAATTGTTTTTATATTCTGAAAAGTAGATATTTATACTTTTGTCACCCCCAGGAGAATAAATATATGGGGAGCATTGTGAGATAGCATCTTTTTATTTCTTTTTCATTGAGAGTTCTATGTTACTATGACTGATAAGACAAATTGTGACATTCACAAGGTGTTATTATTGGACATAAAACCATGTTTTTTCGAAAATCAGGGAAAGTGATCCATCAAATCCAATGAAAATATGCTACCAAGTGAAGCCAGGTAAATTGGATTTGCAGCACCTTGGGATTATACATTTCTCCCATGCAGGACCTATAATCATTTGAAATATTGGTAAATATTCAGGAACAGCTAGATCAGACTTTTTAGGAATTCATTCTTGCTGTGGAAATAGCCTTCAGACCTACTTGTTATACAGAAAACAGAACTCTTCAGTATGTTATCTTAACATGGAATAGAAATTAAATTCGAGGCACATCTGTCATTTCTTATTTTCTGGAATTCTTTGAAATTCTTGAGGAGAAATTAAGGTGATGACTCCCTCCTGGAATCTTAAATTATTGGGTAGCTTATTCAGAAACTGATTGAAATAATATGCAATTCAAAGTGTTGAATTAAAATCCCTAGAGGGAAAATATATTCAAGGTTCATGCTCTTTACCATACTAACTTGTGTCCTATAAAGGAATTTCAAAATACCTTAAAACTCTGGCATAGTACTGTGATACTGGCCACTGAAACTAATGATCTTTTAACCTGTCACTAAAAGTATACTCCATTGTCTATTTTTATATGCTCCCTTGTATCTGGCATCATCTTAAGAATGTTAAAATGCACTAGGATTTTAAAACACAGCTCTCCACTGACAGTCTGGCTTTATAAGGAGAATAAGCAGAAGATATTTAGACATCCCAGTGACAGTTGAGAAGCTTGTCTTTTAGTTTTCAGACTTAGATTTATTTTCTATATAATCATGCCTGCCAGAAACCCCTATATAATGAAGAATATTTTAAAATTTTTTATATGTTTTTATTGGTGCATTGTAGTCTCACATCACAATGAGTATCAGTTTGGTGTTAACATACATGCACACAGCTCTTGGTGTCCCCCCCCACATGTAGTACTGAGAATGATGTTGGTATAATCTCATATGTACACATTGTTTATGATAGTAATTCCATAGATTCACTTCTTTCTTGCCCTTCCCCTTCCCTTGTACCACTTTCCTTGCACAACTGGAGAATATTATTTTTAATTTTTTAAAAATGAAATTTCATATTTAATTAGTGTGATATAAGTACTACTTGCATTACCCTATGTGCTGTCATAATCAAAAGGTTTCTCTTGACCTATTCTCAGAGAAATCTACTGTTAGGTATCTCTCTATCTCTACTCTTTCTGAACATATATATGCGTATGAGGTCTATGCCCATGTCTATATCTATATCCACACTTATGTTTATATATCAACATTTACAGAGAATATAAAGGGGAGATACTTACCAGTGAAACTTGTACTAATGGTACCAAGAATATATTGACTTCTGGAAAGTCTCCTTAGTACTTATGTTTATTCTGTCCTATTTACTGAAAAAATATGGAAAATGTGTTGGTGATCCCCAAGACCACCAGTAGGTTTGGTGATTTTCTAGGTGGACTCAAAGGACTCAAAATACAGTCACACTCATGGCTGCGATGTATTAAGGTTAAAGAATACAAAGCAAGTTAGCAAAAGGGGAAGGCTGGGGGGGGTGAAATCTGGAGGAAATCAGACTTGCTTCTCCCAGTAGAGTCAGCTGGGACTTGCTTAATTCCTCCAGCAAGTTGTGATGCCCTGTTTCCTAGGAAAGCTCACTAGAGACTCAGTGCCCAAGGTATTTATTGGGGCTATTAATGTAGAAGAACCCTCTGCCTGGCATGTTCCAAAATTCGAAACTCAGAAGAAAAGCAAGCATTCTTCAAAAACCATATGTTTATACAAACATATTTGACACTCTTATCAGTTCTGGAAATAGTGGGAACCCTTCCCAAATCCAAACTCCTATACTCTGGTCAGGGTCCCCACTTTCAAGCAAACCTGTCTAGGGTTAGCAGTGTCAAGCCTGCTAGCAACTCTTTTCTGCACAGAAAGCCACGGTATCAAACTATTTAGATTCTTGCATGGGTATTAAAAATCATTTTTTTGTTGTAAGGTGTTATTGTACTGTAGCACTTGAATTTATACACTAATTTAGGGCAGTTAACACCAAGGATTTTTTAAGGTGACTAAATATCTGCTATCTATAAATTTTAGATTACTGCAAAATAAGTGAAATTTAATTTTCATTGTAATAGGGAACTGTGTTTAAGATATTATTTCTGTAAATGAATAATAAAGTTAATCTATCTTGTTTGGAGTATTTTTATATTTAAATGGATTATTTAACATATTTAAAAATTAGATTTATTTTAAGCTGACACAAACTTGAAAATTATACATATTTATGGAGTAGCATGTGATATTTTGATATATGTATATATTGTATAATATTTAAATCAGGTTAACATATCATAAATGCTCCTCAAGCATTTATCATTTATTTATGGTGAAAACTTTCAAAATCCTTTCTTCTAGCTTTTCAAAAGATACAGTACATTATTGTTATCTATAGGTACCCTACCGTGCAATAGCACATCAGAACTTATGTTGGGTAAGTTTTTAAAAACTTCTCTTTAAGAAGATGAGGTTCTCTGACCTTATTATCCAAATTTAGGAGAAATCAGAAACTGAGGTATATCCAACCTTATGCAGTAATTATGTTCTTCTAAACTGGGGGGGGATAGAAATACATGTTTATAATTTAAATCAAATCATCTACATACTGACCCACAGTGATCTTGTGATCAGAAATCTGATACTGTCATGCTTATCCTGAAGTCCTCCCGTGGTAAAGGTGGCTCTGACTTGTAGCCACTCATGGTTCTCTATGCTTTCTTGCCACCCTGTCCTTGCCTGTGCTCATCCTTCTGTCTGAACTTCTCTTTCCTTCCCTTTTTATGTAGTTCACTTATATTCAGTTTTCATACCATATATAACTTTTTCTAATATTCCTGACTGTCTAGGACTGATCCCTCTAGAACAGATAGGTCCACATAATATAACACACCTGTCATTCTTGGCATTTGTCACAAGGTAAAAATTAACATTTCTAACAATGATATTGATTAATGTCTGTCTTTCATTAGATTGAAAGCTCCCCTCTATCCGTAGTATATAGCGGAATTTCAGGCCTATAGCAAACATTCAATAAATATTTGTTACAAGAAAACATCGGGAGAGCTTCAATTATTCAGTTTACTCAGAGTAGCAGAATTGAGGTAGGGATCTAACTCGTCCATATGGTATTTTCATTCTTAAAGAATGGCAACTAAGCTAAAAAAAAGCCTATAATAAAAATGGAGACAGAGTTTAAGTCATTTATGTGAAAGGTGTTGTACTTCCCCTGCAGAAGGATAGACCCTTCTCTGCAAATATGGTTCAAATGTTAAGATTGATGGTAACTGCACATGCCCCAAGAGAGTGTGAAAGGCAAGTTACTTACATAAGATGAGTTTCTGGGAGAGAAGGGCTTGTTCCCAAGCAGGTCCAAAAGTGGCATGAGAAAGCAAGGAAAAGAGACTGGCTTGGGCTTTTATTGCAGTTAGGGGTAGAGTCTGGGTAAGAATTCCTTTATGCATATGTCAGAGCTTGTGTGATCTGAATTTCCTGCTGGTGTCAAAGGAGAGAGCATCCTAGTGGGAGGGCTTTCTTATCAACTTGCCCAGATGAGGAATAGCAGAAGAGGGAGGGGTGAGGGTAGGGGGTTGGGGAGGCTACTGCTTTCTGCAGCTGGGATTTGCCAGAGGTTCCAGGCTTGACTCTATCTTGTAGCAAGGAAACCTCAGAGACTGTGCTAAACTTTGAAGTGCAGTTCCCATCACCCAAAGCATAATGTGCTGCTGGATATGGAGGAGAACACAGAGCACATCCAGTAAATGCTGTTCTAATGGTGCATAATATGGAGCTGAGTAGGGCGGTCTCTTCATTGTAGTCCATGGGCAGTTGATAGCCATTATAGGTGATTTAGATATTTCAGGAGACATGAGAGGAGGTGTTTACGGCTGTTATGGTGAAGAAATCTTGGGGTAGAGGGGCCCTGGTGGAAGGGCCTGTTATATTACAATTTGAACAGATTCTAGAGCCGTCTGTTGTTAGGGGCTTCATTCAAGGTGCACTGATTTGTGACTGACAGCATAAATGCCCTCATTCATATATGTTGCCTCCAGAATCCAAAAAGATCTACAAGTTCTTGGCCTGTTTTAACATTATTATGGATGCTAAAGGTTGACAACTGTTTGTTGGCAGTGTCAGGGATGGGTGACCTCTGGCTTACTAAACAATCTTCAGGAATTTAAGTGAGGTGTTGGGGCCTTATACCATGTGGGAGGTAAAGACCTATCCTCTCTTTGTCAACTTTTTTGTGAATGTTTTTGTATCCTGAATGTGTGTCAACTGACTCTCCTTAGAGGAATATGTCATCCGTATGCTGTAATACCTGTGCTCTAGGAGAAAGTTGAAGTTTAGAACTTTCCTTCAAAGATAATGTATCATGGCAGGGCTGATGAGGTCACCCACAGGTAGCCAGGTAAAGAGGTTTTGTGTCTCTTAATATGCAGCTGAGAGGTTGCTGAAATAGACACTAAAGAGAAAATATTAACTAATTCTATAATTGCAAATTTTTTTAAAACTGCTGATTGTTGGAGTCAACAATTTCACTAATGTCAGGTGTGGTGATCCAAGTGCGTGGGTGGAACCATGGTGTTAAGGGTTTAGTACTCTGCTGTGAGGTATTGTTAATTCTTTTAGGTTTAAGAGAAGGCCAAATTAGGCTGTTGTGGAGGAACCCTGGTGATAGTAATGCCTTCCTTAAACAGGACTTTAGCAATCCTTGAAGGAGAAGGTCCATGTAGTCCATTCTTGCCAAGCTAATTACAAGTGTCAAAGACTTACTTTAATTTTAACTTAGCATACTTTGGTCAGAGGTTCCATGACTGCTGTGGGATATTTTAGATATATATTATGCAAAGTGATGGTTCTGATAAGGTTAAGGTGAGGCCTACCCATTTGTCTCTATTTTATATTTTATACCTCCCCTGAGAGTATAGACAGCTTATTTCTATTTAGTGAGATCCCATTGAATAGCTGTTATTTAAACTCCAGTATTAATTGAGGTCATGATAGCTTGGCAATTGGGTCATTTTAACAGATGATAGAGTAAATTCAGAACTTATAGAGGAACAGAAGCCAATCATTTCCCTTTTGTCTTTTGTTCTATAGACTTTTAATGAAATTTGAATTTCCAGCTGGGTCAATGTGTGGACCTACCTCTGATTTACCTTTTCTGTTCCATCTCCTTTATTAGTTTTTGTTTTTGTTACTATCCATTACTGGATACACTTCAGTTTACAGGTTCTATCTTCTTTCAGAGAGCCTCAAATCAATATATTCAGGGATGGGGCCTCTCCTAGGTGGGTGGTTGCTTCATTGGGTTTAAGGATCCTAGGCATATGTTGGGTTTGAATTATAACCCCTGGGCTGTGTCACAGGAGGGCCATGCATGCTTTATAATCCTGAGAGGTTCTCTGTTGGTGACTGAGACATAGGCAGCAGCAGCAGGAGCAAAGACATTTTGTGAGGCTCTGCTGAGCCATCTGCTTTTATGAGTGCGAACTCAGCATGCCAGGCAGTGATGGCCCGTCCCCCACATAAGAGACCACCCAATGGGCCTGTATGTTGCATAGGGTGTCAGCCTTTTTCCTGATCACTCTGTAGAAAAAGACCAATGCTTGGCTAAAACAAAAAAGACCAATGCTTGCCATATACACACCAAAAAGTTATGAACCTTCCCCCTGAGCCTAGTGTAAGTGGCAGCTTGAATCAAAACACATGGTTTTATCAAACATAGGTTGAGGCCAAGATGCACAATCCAGGGCCACTTTAAGGAGGGCCCTGATCTCATACTTCTGTTCTTTAGTACCAAAAAGTAAAACTTCTGATATAGGTCAGTTAAATCTGTAACAGAAGGCTGGGAGGACTCAGCAAATGTAGCACAAAGTTGCATAGCTCAAAGCACAAGCTTGCCAGCAGGCAATAGCTCAATCCCCCAGCTCTCCAGCAGGCAGCGGTGCCAGTTAGCAAGCCAAGGCAGGAGAAGAAAGGCCCCTGGGCACGGCAGTCATCTAGACAATCCGCTTGCTGCACCAATTACGGTCACCCTGCAGAGGGGAGATGGGCCCCCCACTACCACCACCAAAAATTACCTTCATATTTCAAGACTGATGATGCTGTATACACACCAAAAGGTTTTGAAATGGCTTATTGCTCATATAATGAGGCTTTCTTGGAGAGAGTAGGGCAGATTACGAGGCAGATCCAAAAATGGCTTGAGAGGGCAGGGAAGAGACTGGCTTGGGATTTTATTATGGTTAGTGGTAGTTCTGGGTGCATGGGCGAGGGCTTCTGTGTTTTTAACTACCTGCCATCTCCAAAGGACAGAGCACCTTCATTTTCTTATCAGCTTGCCCAGTTTCGAGGCAGAAGGGATGGGGGACATGAAATCAAGCATCAAAAGTGGAATCAGACTCTTCATTACAAGGGAATGAAAAGTGTATTTGCTAGTGGCCTATTTGGTGTGAGATACATCTGTTTCTAGAAAGTGCTGGGTATGTCATTTTTATATGAGTGGTCCTTTCACTTGTGTTGAAAGCCACACTTGAGATAACCTTTCTTACTCTCTTTTTCAATCCTCAATATTTAGATTCATTATAAGCTGGGCATGGTGACATATGCTTGTAATCTCAGTACTTGGGACATTGAGAAAGGAGGATTGCAAGTTTGAGGCCAGCCTCAGCAACTTAGTGAGACTCTCATAAAATGAGCAAGACCCTGTTTCAAAATAAAAAATAAAAAAGGGCTGGAGTGGTAGCTCAGAGGTAGAATGCCCCTGGGTTCAATTCTCAGTACCAAGAAAAAAAAAAGCATTTTAATACTGATTTACTGTGTCTATTATCAACATTACATTCATTGTTATTTTATGAATCTAGTTCAAAATCATGAATTCTGTCTGAATTTTACTTTGTTCTCATACAGAATTCATTCAGGAAGTCAGTGAACCAGAATGATCATGAGTAAATAAGTTTCTCATTTTGGACAGTCATTATAAGTTATGACTTATTTTTTTTTTTTGGTACTGGGAATTGAAGATAGGGACATTCTACCTCCGAGCTAAACCCTCAGCCCTTTTCCTTTCTTTATTTTTTGTTTTGAAACAGGGTCTTGCTAGGTTGCTGAGAGTCTTATTACTTGCTGAGGCTGGTCTTGAACCTTCGATCCTCCTGTCTCAGCCTCCTAAGTACTGGGATTACAGGCGTGCACCAACTGCCCAACTTTGTAATTAGCTCTTTAAAAGGTCAAATGTAAAACTCAAACCATAGGCCCATTTAGCAGGAGTCCTCCCAGGAGTGCTCCCTTCTTCAACTGTGTGGACCAGCTTGTTCAGCTCTGACCTTGCAACTTGAAGTTATGGTTTGACACCATTCTGCGTCCAGAAGTTGCCTGCTCCCAATAGAATATAGATTCAATGAGGGAGGAATTCTCTTTTTGTTTTGTTCATTGCTATATTCTCAGTGCCTAGAACAATGTGACCATAACTAATGAATAAATATTTGTAATCAAGTTCCTAAATAAGAGGAAATTTTACCTCTTTGATAAATAAAATATTTAATTATAATTTTGATAATTGTAAGTCAAATTTCAACTTTAGAATCTTGGTGTCCCTCAGAGTATGAGGGTGATTTGTGTAAGTTGAAATATATTAGGGAGGCAGGGCGTGGATGTGCACACTTGTAATCCCAGTACTTGGGAGGCTGAGACCGGAGGATTGCAGGTTTGCAGCCAGCCTCAGCAGCTTAGTGAGGCCATCGATGACTTAGTGAGACCCTGTTTCAAAATAAAAAATAAAATAGGGCTGGGGGTGTAGCTCAGAGGTAGAATGTCCCTGGGTTAAATCCTGAGTACCACAATAAATAAATGAATATATTAGGAAAAGTAATTAGAAACTGCATACAGCTAGAAACTTTATAAGGAATTGTATGAATATACACATATTAATTATATTTATTTGGCACATTTGGTTCTGAGGATATTGAAATCTCATGTGAGGCCAAGGACAGGATATATATTGTAGTTGGTCTTCAAGGGGACTAAATATGTAAGATTTTTATTTCAGGTTCTCCTTTTTCTTCTGGAAATTTCATGATCTATGTATAATTTTTCTTTGTTTCTATTTTCTCTGATCACTGCCAGCACTGTGTATTAGATAAGATTTGGCTTGCCAGGGGTTGAATCCTGGTTTTACATAAATATAGACTGTGGGCAAGTTACTTAGCCTCTCTGTAAGTTTTCTTATAAGTAAAAGATGGCTAATAGGAGTTATTATAGTGTTTCATAGTGCTATTGTGACAAATAAATAAGATAATATGAAGTATTTATCATAGTTTTGGGTGTATAGGGCAAGTATTTGATAAATTTTAAGAATGATCGGTACTGATATACTTGTGTCTGCCTCATCATGGCGTTCCTCTTGCACGTCCACAGCGTCTTTTTTCGGGGGAGTGGGGGTACTGGAGATTGAACCCAGGGGCATTCTACCTCTGAGCTATACTTCTAGCCCTATTTTTTATTTTTATTTTGACACAGGGTCTCGCTAGGTTGATGAGAGTCTCACTATTTACTGAGGCTGTCCTTGAACCTATGATCCTCCTGTCTAAGCCTCCCAAGTACTGCAACCCGGCTCACAGCTTCTTTTTAAGACACAACTTATTCCTTCATTTAATTTATGTGATCTATTAATTTCTCAATTCCAATTTTTCAAGAAAGAAATCTCGTTAACCTAGATCACAGTTTTGAAACAAATAACAGGGATTATAGCTGCCTGTCCTTTGGTTAGCATAGCTTGGTCAGCCATGATGAGGGTAGGGAATAGCTAAACTGGTACAAAATAAGGCCGTGTAGGCAGTAGGGGATGTGGACCCTGGGACCAACATCTCTAGTCTATTAACATTGTATAATTACACAAATATACAAATACATGTACTACAAATATACATGTACATATACTACTTGCTTTTACATAATTGCCTGAATCTACAACTGAATTACTTGTTATATCAATTAAATCATTTTATTAATAGAAATTTAGTTTTTAACCAATGACTTAAAATACATTTGTACAAATGGTTTAAAATTTTTGTGTGTTAGCTGGGCATGGTGGCACATGCTTGTAATCCCAGTACTTGGGAGGCTGAGACAGGAGGATCGCAGGTTCGCAGCCAGCCTCAGCAACTTAGTGAGGCCATCCACAGCTTAGAACCTTTTTCAAAATAAAAAAAAAAAAGAACAAAATAGGGGTGGGGGTGAGCTCAGAGGTAGAATGCCCCTGGGTTCCATCCCCAGTACTACCAAAAAAAATTTTGTTTGCTTATGTGTTTATTTCCACATTTAGAAATATTCATTCATTTGATTTTTTTCTAAAGAATTTCAAAATTCAAATAATATTTAGGCTACTAAATAAAATATTTAGGCTACCAAAATAATTTATTTACATGTAGATTTTAACAAAAAATCTAAAATGGAATAAGAGATTAATTTTTGTTTAAGGTGAGGAGGATGGGAAAATGTTGGATACGTTTTAGCATTGCAGGCTAATGTCTTTAACTGTGGGATCAGAGATGAAATGCATTTCTAAGGCAATTTTATTCTGTTTGCTTTTTGCAGCTGAACATTTTCATATATTGGTAGCTTAGTCTACCACCCTTTAGTCTACGACTATCTATAGTAGTTTGAATTTAACATTATTTTTTCAGAGCAGGCAAAGAATACCCTCTCTTGTACTTTTCTAGGTTCATCCAAATGGATAACATAATATTGATTAAAATGCTCAGTCCAGATATCTTGTGTGGAAATAAAACCCCAAACCTGCAAGGTTTCTATAACTCAGGATATTATGAGTTATAATGAAAATGATGGCAAAATTTGTTGAGAACATTGAACCAATTTCCCTAATAAGATCAATGTACAATTGAATAGTAAAGATGTAATGGGTTTTGATAGTAATCTTCAGCCGCCATTAAGGAATGAGTGGTTAACGTGAAAGTGTAAAGTCTCTGTGTTGGTTCTAATTGTGTCTTCTCTGGGTCTGAAGTAGTTCTTGTTCTGTATAGTCTCTACTCTGCAAAGATTTCTTTCTTGCTTTTGTTAGGTTAAACTGAAAGATATTTAGTAAAAGGGCATTGGGTGGCCATGGATTTCTGGATGGCTGAAGAACCAGTCAAGAACCAAGGTGGCCAAGGTGCAAGCAAGAATGTAAAGAAAAATCCTGCACCAACGCCCAGTACCAATGCCCATTTCTGCCACTGCAGCCAGCTACAGTGGCCCTATAGCTTTGAGTCACTTCCTTGAGGTGAAGACACCTTGGGTAATCCCATCTGACTGTCTGTGCTTAGGTCCTTGATCATAGTTTACCTCACAGGAGGCAGGAAGAAGAAATATCTTCACTCCTTCCACTGCAGTAGAAGAATCTGGACTCTGCTTCCCACCTGTATACCCCAGACTTGATTTGCCCTATTAACATCCTACATCACCAAATACACATGTCCTTTTAAGCTTTCCTGTGTCCTTAGCCTCTGCTCTCTGATAGTTTCTGCAGACTTGCCTCGTCCTTGATGACCTCACATCTTGAGGTATACTGGTCTGGCTTTTTGCAGAATGGCCTTCAGTCTGGGTTTGTCTGATGTTTCTCTTCTGGTCACACAGGGGTCATAAGTTTGGGGGAGGAGATCCTAAAGGTGAGGTGCTATCCTCAGCGCATCATATAAAAGATGCATATGATCACGATGACATCACTGATCATTTATCCTTGATCAGCAGTTTGGGGTAATGTTGGCCAAGTTTCTCCACTGTAAAGTCAATTTCCCCTCCCTCCACTTCTACTCTTTTTTAGATACAAGTCACCAATGGAGCTCACTCCTGGAGGAGGAGATGGAAGGGTGAAGCACTGTGGTGAAAATTAAATTCCACCTCCTAGATGGGGGAATAGCAACACAGAGTATTATTTGGAACCCTTCTGTAGGGATATTTGTTGCCTTTCCCCCCTTTCTTTATTTAATCATTTATTTATATCAATATGAACCTAAAGACATGTGTTTTATATATTGGGTTATAATACAATACCACATTATTTATTTTGTTGCTCATAGTATTCCAGTTTTGGCCACTGGGAGCTCTTTAGATTGGCTCTTGTATGTCCTCAACATATTTATTCATAGTACTTTTAATTAGGGCTTCCCCTCAACCTCTCAGGTGTGTGAGACATTGCATCAGCCAGTACATTCCATCCCAGTTCAACATCTGTTGCATTCTATACTTGTTCCACCACTGCATGCTAGGTCTTGTTACCTTTCTACCTGTCGCCAATGATGGTATCTTCATTATCAAACATATTTTGCAGTTCCAAAATTCTATCTTAAAGTTGCCTTCCTAAGACTATTCTTGGACATCAACTTTTCTAGATTGGATTCCATGGGAAACATATTCTAGGCAAGAGAGTGATTTGTTGGGGAGTGCTTTTAGGAAAAACACCCCCAAGTTGGTGAGGAAAACAGACGAGCAGCAGGTAAAGCCAAATTGTAATGCAGTTGCAACAGACTTCAACGGATCCCATGGGTGACTGTGAAGTTGGAATGACCCTACAGCGATGTCCTTAGTTAAGGCAAAGGGTGCGATGGGGGTGGGGTGGGGCTTTGTACCTCGCATTGCACAGTCAATGGGGAAGGGTTGCCATCTTGGGCAGGGAACCCCTTCTAGCAGAGGGGCATCCCTGGGAAAGGGCTCTGCTGTGTTCTGTCAGCAGGCAAAACTGCCAACAGCTGGAGAAACGAGGGGTTCAGTCCTGAAGGGGGATCTGGTGTCATAGTACAGCGTCTGATAAAAATGAGGAATTTGATGTTTTATTATTTAAAAATTCTTTATTATTGGAATTTCCACACTGCCTTTGTTGCATAAGACAAATAAACAGAGTAGCCATCCAACGTGGCTTTTTCTTTCCACATTTTCAATTTCTCCTGTCAAGCCACTGACCTGTAAAAGCCAGTGACATGTTAGATCGCATTCTCTTGAGGCAATTGCTCAGGATTTATTCCTGTTTAGTTTGGTCCCAACTTCACTTTAAAGCCTTTCTAGCTTTAAATGGGAGTTTCTATATTTCTAGACTTTCTGCCCCTGGGCATTTGGGCCCTGACTGTCCCAGCTGATTGGCATTTCCCAGTCCCCCACTACCCAGTACATCCTGTGGGCTATCTCAGTGGGCCAGCCCAAGTCAGCTTTCAAGTTGGGAAAAGACAGAGCTTGCCCAAACATGCTCATTAGGGAGGAAGATAAGGCAGAAAATAAAAGTGAGAGTCCTCTGGCATACTCAAAGCATTCCTTAAAAAGCTCCTTAAGTTGTGAGATAATTAAGACACAACTGAATCTACTGAACATATTTAAAGGTTATAGACAGCCTAGAGTTTGGGTCAGAAATAAATGAGATTAAAAAAAGCAAAAAGGGAGATGTTTGCCTTAATCTAAATGCTAAATGCTAGATAGAAATGCCATAACAATTATATTAGACTGGGTATGTTAGAAGAAACCTAAAATAGTCTTGTGTTTACTGTTAAAAACTACAGTACATGTAAAATTTTAAACCTGCTTCTTTTGCTCTAAACACAAATGAAGTTTGATGTAAATTATACTTATTTCTTCCTAAATACTAGTCAATTAGTGATAGGATATGTGTATAGAAAAGGGGGAAAGTATTCCTCCCTCTCCCTTTTCATATATTAATACTAAATAAAATTTAAGGAAAAGCTGCTCATCACATCAGTGCCCCATCTTTCTTCCTTCTATCCAATCTAACAAAAGTTTTTTTTTAATTTTTTAAATTTTAAGTATTATTGTTATTATTCTCAAAAAGAGAGGGCCTGAATAATGATTCTTATATTCTTTTAAAATCATATTACTCCTATAATGGTCTTATATTTTTCAACATTACAGATTATTCAGTTTACTGAACGTAGGGGTCAAAATTTGAGCATATTGTGAATTTTTTTAATACTGCGGATTATTTTAGTATGAATAACTGTTATAAAGTGATGGCTAAATAGAAGCCAGTTTTTTGGGGGGAGGGGTCCTGGGGATTGAACCCAGGGGTTTTCTGTCTCCAAGCTATTCTCCCAGCCCTATTTTATTTTTTATTTGGAAACAGGGTCTTGCTAAATTGCTGAGAGTCTCACTAAGTTGCTGAGGCTGGTTTCAAACCTGTGATTCTCCTGTCTCAGCCTCCCAAGTACTAGGATTACACACATGCACCATCATTCCCTGCTAGAAGCCAACTGTTTAATTCCTTATTTGAACTCTATTTTTTGGTAAAATTTCAACTAACCATGAAATGTAACAGATGAAAGTAAACTAAATTTTATGTAGCATAACATTTTATTTTGTCTTAGGCCATATTAAAAAGCTTTTTATTTGTTTACATGGTTTGTTTTAAAAGCAGTTTTATAAGTGACATTTATGTAGGGTACATTTTCAAACAGGTTTTTAAATGCAACTCATTGTATTATAACTTATCTAGATTGTTGTGGAAAAAATTTCTAAACATAAGCATTGCAAAAATATATACAGTTTTATGTTGTACAATGAGATAATATAATTCATATGCACATTTTTGGAAATAAAAATACCAAAACAATTAATTTATTATACAAAACACTTAACCGAGAGACTTATCTATAGATTGTTTTCAATATTGGTTGTTCCTGTCCCCTTATACCAGCCCATAATATACAGCTTGCTTTGATTTACTCTAGCAGGTAATTACAACCATTTCAATACAAAAATATTGATATTTTACCTGACGATTATAAGAATTTTTCTACAAAAGACTTAATTACTCAAAATATCTTCAAAGTTGCCTATTTTTGTAAATAGATATCTACTGCAAGAAAACTAAAAGAATAAACTAAGAAAACATTGGCCTCATGAGAATTTGGCTTATTCGGTTTGATGTACCGGGCAATATCTTCCTTTCCTTCCCTTTATTCTATCTAGCATTGACCAATAATAATTTAAAATAAAACCTTTTATGCTGCAAAGTGAAATCAATGTCTGATTGCATTTATGATGCAAGTTTGTAACATCTTGCTTTACTTTAGAATTTAGAGATTTAGGGGGTTGGAGGGAAGATGGCGGCAGAGTAAGGACACCGAGAGGAGCCTGTCTCTAAATTCTCTCGGGTGCTCCAAACGGAACAGCCATACAAATCCCACACGACTTCCGTGGGGGATAGCAACTAAAGATAGTAACATTTAAGAATACACAGACAGAAAAAGGGAGGCGAACAACCAGAGGTGGGGGAACAATAGCCCC